>OX421974.1:2025000-2111345 GCA_949128135.1 Parasteatoda lunata | reverse complement strand
TAATAGATATACTAATGATATTAATAGACATACTAATGATATTAATAGATATATCAATGATATTAATAGATATACTAATGATATTAATAGATATACTAATGATATTAATAGATATACTAATGATATTAATAGATATACTAATGATATTAATAGATATACTAATGATATTAATAGATATACTAATGATATTAATAGATATACTAATGTTATTAATAGATATACTAATGATATTAATAGATATACTAATGATATTAATAGATATAATAATGATATTAATAGATATACTAATGATATTAATAGAAATACTAATGATATTAATAGATATACCAATGATAATAATAGATATACCAATGATATTAATAGATAACAATGATATTAATAGATATATCAATGATATTAATAGATATATCAATGATATTAATAGATATATTAATGATATTAATAGATATACTAATGATATTAATAGATATATCAATGATATTATATTAATAGATATACTAATGATATTAATATATATACTAATTATATTAATAGATATATCAATGATATTAATAGATATACTAATGATATTAATAGATAAAGGAATGATATTAATAGGTATACTAATGATATTAATAGATAAAGCAATGATATTAATAGATATACTGATGATATTAATAGATAAAGCAATGATATTAATAAATATACTAATGATATTAATAGATATATCAATGATATTAATAGATATATCAATGATATTAATAGATATATCAATGATATTAATAGATATATCAATGATATTAATAGATATACTAATGATATTAATAGATATTAATACTAATGATATTAATAGATATATCAATGATATTAATAGATATACTAATGATATTAATAGATATACTAATGATATTAATAGATATACTAATGATATTAATAGATATACTAATGATATTAATAGATATACTAATGATATAAATAGATATACTAATGATATTAATAGATATACTAATGATATTAATAGATATACTAATGATATTATTAGATATACTAATGATATTAATAGATATATCAATGATATTAATAGATAACAATGACATTAATAGATATATCAATGATATTAATAGATATATCAATGATATTAATAGATATATCAATGATATTAATAGATATATCAATGACATTAATAGATATACTAATGATATTAATAGATATACCAATATATTATAAGATATACTAATGATATTAATAGATATACCAATGATATTAATAGATATACTAATGATATTAATTGATATATTAATGATATTAATAGATATACTAATGATATTAATAGATATACTAAGGGTATTAATAGATATACCAATGATATTAATAGATATATTAATGATATTAATAGATAAAGCAATGATATTAATAGATATACTAATGATATTAATAGATATATCAATGATATTAATAGATATATCAATGATATTAATAGATATATCAATGATATTAATAGATATATCAATGATATTAATAGATATATCAATGATATTTATAGATATATTAATGATATTAATAGATATACTAATGATATTAATAGATATATCAATGATATTATATTAATAGATATACTAATGATATTAATATATATACTAATTATATTAATAGATATATCAATGATATTAATAGATATACTAATGATATTAATAGATAAAGGAATGATATTAATAGGTATACTAATGATATTAATAGATAAAGCAATGATATTAATAGATATACTGATGATATTAATAGATAAAGCAATGATATTAATAGATATACTAATGATATTAATAGATATATCAATGATATTAATAGATATATCAATGATATTAATAGATATATCAATGATATTAATAGATATATCAATGATATTAATAGATATACTAATGATATTAATAGATATTAATACTAATGATATTAATAGATATATCAATGATATTAATAGATATACTAATGATATTAATAGATATACTAATGATATTAATAGATATACTAATGATATTAATAGAAATACTAATGATATTAATAGATATACTAATGATATTAATAGATATACTAATGATATTAATAGATATACTAATGATATTAATAGATATACTAATGATATTAATAGATATATCAATGATATTAATAGATAACAATGACATTAATAGATATATCAATGATATTAATAGATATATCAATGATATTAATAGATATATCAATGATATTAATAGATATATCAATGACATTAATAGCTATACTAATGATATTAATAGATATACCAATATATTATAAGATATACTAATGATATTAATAGATATACCAATGATATTAATAGATATACTAATGATATTAATTGATATATCAATGATATTAATAGATATACTAATGATATTAATAGATATACTAAGGATATTAATAGATATACCAATGATATTAATAGATATATTAATGATATTAATAGATAAAGCAATGATATTAATAGATATACTAATGATATTAATAGATATATCAATGATATTAATAGATATATCAATGATATTAATAGATATATCAATGATATTAATAGATATATCAATGATATTAATAGATATATCAATGATATTTATAGATATATTAATGATATTAATAGATATACTAATGATATTAATAGATATATCAATGATATTATATTAATAGATATACTAATGATATTAATATATATACTAATGATATTAATAGATATATCAATGATATTAATAGATATACTAATGATATTAATAGATAAAGCAATGATATTAATAGATATACTAATGATATTAATAGATAAAGCAATGATATTAATAGATATACTAATGATATTAATAGATAAAGTAATGATATTAATAGATATATCAATGATATTAATAGATATATCAATGATATTAATAGATATATCAATGATATTAATAGATATATCAATGATATTAATAGATATATCAATGATATTAATAGATATATCAATGATATTATATTAATGGATATACTAATGATATTAATAGATATACTAATGATATTAATAGATATACTAATGATATTAATAGATATACTAATGATATTAATAGATATACTAATGATATTAATAGATATACTAATGATATTAATAGATATACTAATGATATTAATAGATATACTAATGATATTAATAGATATACTAATGATATTAATAGATATACTAATGATATTAATAGATATACTAATGATATTAATAGATATATTAATGATATTAATAGATATACTAATGATATTAATAGATATACTAATGATATTAATAGATATACTAATGATATTAATAGATATACTAATGATATTAATAGATATACTAATGATATTAATAGATATACTAATGATATTAATAGATATAATAATGATATTAATAGATATACTAATGATATTAATCAATGATATTAACAGATATACCAATGATATTAATAGATAACAATGATATTAATAGATATACCAATGATATTAATAGATAACAATGATATTAATAGATAACAATGACATAATAGATATATCAATGATATTAATAGATATATCAATGATATTAATAGATATATCAATGATATTAATAGATATATCAATGATATGAATAGATATATCAATGATATTAATAGATATACTAATGATATTAATAGATATACCAATGATATTAATAGATATACTAATGATATTAATAGATATACCAATGATATTAATAGATATACTAATGATATTAATAGATATATCAATGATATTAATAGATATACTAATGATATTATTAGATATACTAATGATATTAATAGATATATCAATGATATTAATAGATATACTAATGATATTAATAGAGATATACTAATGATATTAATAGATATACTAATGATATTAATAGATATACTAATGATATATATAGATATACTAATGATATTAATAGATATATTAATGATATTAATAGATATACTAATGATATTAATAGATATACTAATGATATTAATAGATATACTAATGATTTTAATAGATATACTAATCATATTAATAGATATACTAATGATATTAATAGATATACTAATGATATTAATAGATATATCAATGATATTAATAGATATACTAATGATATTAATAGATAAAGCAATGATATTAATAGATATACTAATGATATTAATAGATAAAGCAATGATATTAATAGATATACTAATGATATTAATAGATAAAGTAATGATATTAATAGATATATCAATGATATTAATAGATATATCAATGATATTAATAGATATATCAATGATATTAATAGATATATCAATGATATTAATAGATATATCAATGATATTAATAGATATATCAATGATATTATATTAATGGATATACTAATGATATTAATAGATATACTAATGATATTAATAGATATACTAATGATATTAATAGATATACTAATGATATTAATAGATATACTAATGATATTAATAGATATACTAATGATATTAATAGATATACTAATGATATTAATAGATATACTAATGATATTAATAGATATACTAATGATATTAATAGATATACTAATGATATTAATAGATATACTAATGATATTAATAGATATATTAATGATATTAATAGATATACTAATGATATTAATAGATATACTAATGATATTAATAGATATACTAATGATATTAATAGATATACTAATGATATTAATAGATATACTAATGATATTAATAGATATACTAATGATATTAATAGATATAATAATGATATTAATAGATATACTAATGATATTAATAGATATAATAATGATATTAATAGATATACTAATGATATTAATCAATGATATTAAAAGATATACCAATGATATTAATAGATAACAATGATATTAATAGATATACCAATGATATTAATAGATAACAATGATATTAATAGATAACAATGACATAATAGATATATCAATGATATTAATAGATATATCAATGATATTAATAGATATATCAATGATATTAATAGATATATCAATGATATGAATAGATATATCAATGATATTAATAGATATACTAATGATATTAATAGATATACCAATGATATTAATAGATATACTAATGATATTAATAGATATACCAATGATATTAATAGATATACTAATGATATTAATAGATATATCAATGATATTAATAGATATACTAATGATATTATTAGATATACTAATGATATTAATAGATATATCAATGATATTAATAGATATACTAATGATATTAATAGAGATATACTAATGATATTAATAGATATACTAATGATATTAATAGATATACTAATGATATATATAGATATACTAATGATATTAATAGATATATTAATGATATTAATAGATATACTAATGATATTAATAGATATACTAATGATATTAATAGATATACTAATGATTTTAATAGATATACTAATCATATTAATAGATATACTAATGATATTAATAGATATACTAATGATATTAATAGATATACTAATGATATTAATAGATATAATAATGATATTAATCATTGATATTAATAGATAAAAATGATATTAATGGATATACCAATGATATTAATAGATAACAATGATATTAATAGATATATCAATGATATTAATAGATATATCAATGATATTAAAAGATATATTAATGATATTAATAGATATACTAATGATATTAATAGATATATCAATGATATTATATTAATAGATATACTAATGATATTAATATATATACTAATGATATTAATAGATATATCAATGATATTAATAGATATACTAATGATATTAATAGATAAAGCAATGATATTAATAGATATACTAATGATATTAATAGATATACTAATGATATTAATAGATAAAGCAATGATATTAATAGATATACTAATGATATTAATAGATATATCAATGATATTAATAGATATACTAATGATATTAATATATATATCAATGATATTAATAGGTATACTAATGATATTAATATATATATCAATGATATTAATAGATATACTAATGATATTAATAGATATACTAATTATATTAATAGATAAAGCAATGATCTTAATAAATATACTAATGATATTAATAGATAAAGCAATGATATTAATAGATATACTAATGATATTAATAGATATATCAATGATATTAATAGATATATCAATGATATTAATAGATATATCAATGATATTAATAGATATATCAATGATATTAATAAATATATCAATGATATTAATAGATATATCAATGATATTAATAGATATACTAATGATATTAATAGATATACTAATGATATTAATAGACATACTAATGATATTAATAGATATATCAATGATATTAATAGATATACTAATGATATTAATAGATATACTAATGATATTAATAGATATACTAATGATATTAATAGATATACTAATGATATTAATAGATATGCTAATGATATTAATAGATATACTAATGATATTAATAGATATACTAATGTTATTAATAGATATACTAATGATATTAATAGATATACTAATGATATTAATAGATATAATAATGATATTAATAGATATACTAATGATATTAATAGAAATACTAATGATATTAATAGATATACCAATGATAATAATAGATATACCAATGATATTAATAGATAACAATGATATTAATAGATATATCAATGATATTAATAGATATATCAATGATATTAATAGATATATTAATGATATTAATAGATATACTAATGATATTAATAGATATATCAATGATATTATATTAATAGATATACTAATGATATTAATATATATACTAATTATATTAATAGATATATCAATGATATTAATAGATATACTAATGATATTAATAGATAAAGGAATGATATTAATAGGTATACTAATGATATTAATAGATAAAGCAATGATATTAATAGATATACTGATGATATTAATAGATAAAGCAATGATATTAATAGATATACTAATGATATTAATAGATATATCAATGATATTAATAGATATATCAATGATATTAATAGATATATCAATGATATTAATAGATATATCAATGATATTAATAGATATACTAATGATATTAATAGATATTAATACTAATGATATTAATAGATATATCAATGATATTAATAGATATACTAATGATATTAATAGATATACTAATGATATTAATAGATATACTAATGATATTAATAGATAAAATAATGATATTAATAGATATACTAATGATATTAATAGATATACTAATGATATTAATAGATATACTAATGATATTAATAGATATACTAATGATATTAATAGATATACTAATGATATTAATAGATATACTAATGATATTAATAGATATATCAATGATATTAATAGATAACAATGACATTAATAGATATATCAATGATATTAATAGATATATCAATGATATTAATAGATATATCAATGATATTAATAGATATATCAATGACATTAATAGATATACTAATGATATTAATAGATATACCAATATATTATAAGATATACTAATGATATTAATAGATATACCAATGATATTAATAGATATACTAATGATATTAATTGATATATTAATGATATTAATAGATATACTAATGATATTAATAGATATACTAAGGATATTAATAGATATACCAATGATATTAATAGATATATTAATGATATTAATAGATAAAGCAATGATATTAATAGATATACTAATGATATTAATAGATATATCAATGATATTAATAGATATATCAATGATATTAATAGATATATCAATGATATTAATAGATATATCAATGATATTAATAGATATATCAATGATATTTATAGATATATTAATGATATTAATAGATATACTAATGATATTAATAGATATATCAATGATATTATATTAATAGATATACTAATGATATTAATATATATACTAATGATATTAATAGATATATCAATGATATTAATAGATATACTAATGATATTAATAGATAAAGCAATGATATTAATAGATATACTAATGATATTAATAGATAAAGCAATGATATTAATAGATATACTAATGATATTAATAGATAAAGTAATGATATTAATTGATATATCAATGATATTAATAGATATATCAATGATATTAATAGATATATCAATGATATTAATAGATATATCAATGATATTAATAGATATATCAATGATATTATATTAATGGATATACTAATGATATTAATAGATTTACTAATGATATTAATAGATATACTAATGATATTAATAGATATACTAATGATATTAATAGATATACTAATGATATTAATAGATATACTAATGATATTAATAGATATACTAATGATATTAATAGATATACTAATGATATTAATAGATATATCAATGATATTAATAGATATACTAATGATATTAATAGATATACTAATGATATTAATAGATATATTAATGATATTAATAGATATACTAATGATATTAATAGATATACAAATGATATTAATAGATATACTAATGATAATTATAGATATACTAATGATATTAATAGATATACTAATGATATTAATAGATATACTAATGATATTAATAGATATAATAATGATATTAATAGATATACTAATGATATTAATAGATATAATAATGATATTAATAGATATACTAATGATATTAATCAATGATATTAACAGATATACCAATGATATTAATAGATAACAATGATATTAATAGATATACCAATGATATTAATAGATAACAATGATATTAATAGATATATCAATGATATTAATAGATAACAATGACATAATAGATATATCAATGATATTAATAGATATATCAATGATATTAATAGATAACAATGATATTAATAGATATATCAATGATATGAATAGATATATCAATGATATTAATAGATATACTAATGATATTAATAGATATACCAATGATATTAATAGATATACTAATGATATTAATAGATATACTAATGATATTAATAGATATATCAATGATATTAATAGATATACTAATGATATTAATAGATATACTAATGATATTAATAGATATACGAATGATATTAATAGATATACCAATGATATTATTAGATATATTAATGATATTAATAGATAAAGCAATGATATTAATAGATATACTAATGATATTAATGGATATATCAATGATATTAATAGATATATCAATGATATTAATAGATATATCAATGATATTAATAGATATATCAATGATATTAAAAGATATATTAATGATATTAATAGATATACTAATGATATTAATAGATATATCAATGATATTATATTAATAGATATACTAATGATATTAATATATATACTAATGATATTAATAGATATATCAATGATATTAATAGATATACTAATGATATTAATAGATAAAGCAATGATATTAATAGATATACTAATGATATTAATAGATAAAGCAATGATATTAATAGATATACTAATGATATTAATAGATAAAGCAATGATATTAATAGATATACTAATGATATTAATAGATATATCAATGATATTAATAGATATACTAATGATATTAATATATATATCAATGATATTAATAGGTATACTAATGATATTAATATATATATCAATGATATTAATAGATATACTAATGATATTAATAGATAAAGCAAAGATTTTAATAGATATACTAATGATATTAATAGATATACTAATGACATTAATAGATATACTAATGATGATTATACTAGTATATATCTATTAATATCAAAATCAATGATATTAATAGATATATCAATGATATTAATAGATATATCAATGATATTAATAGATATACTAATGATATTAATAGATATATTAATGATATTAATAGATATACTAATGATATTAATAGATATACTAATGATATTAATAGATATACCAACGATATTAATAGATAAAAATGATATTATGGATATACCAATGATATTAATAGATAACAATGATATTAATAGATATATCAATGATATTAATAGATATATCAATGATATTAATAGATATATTAATGATATTAATAGATATACTAATGATATTAATAGATATATCAATGATATTATATTAATAGATATACTAATGATATTAATATATATACTAATGATATTAATAGATATATCAATGATATTAATAGATATACTAATAATATTAATAGATAAAGCAATGATATTAATAGATATACTAATGATATTAATAGATAAAGCAATGATATTAATAGATATACTAATGATATTAATAGATAAAGCAATGATATTAATAGATATACTAATGATATTAATAGATATATCAATGATATTAATAGATATACTAATGATATTAATATATATATCAATGATATTAATAGATATACTAATGATATTAATAGATATACTAATGATATTAATAGATAAAGCAATGATCTTAATAAATATACTAATGATATTAATAGATAAAGCAATGATATTAATAGATATACTAATGATATTAATAGATATATCAATGATATTAATAGATATATCAATGATATTAATAGATATATCAATGATATTAATAGATATATCAATGATATTAATAAATATATCAATGATATTAATAGATATGTCAATGATATTAATAGATATACTAATGATATTAATAGATATACTAATGATATTAATAGATATACTAATGATATTAATAGATATACTAATGATATTAAAAGATATACTAATTATATTAATAGATATACTAATGATATTAATAGATAAAGCAATGATATTAATAGATATACTATTGATATTAATAGATATACTAATGATGATTATACTAGTATATATCTATTAATATCATAATCAATGATATTAATAGATATATCAATGATATTAATAGATATATCAATGATATTAATAGATATACCAATGGTATTAATAGATATACCAATGATATTAATAGATATACCAATGATATTAATAGATATACCAATGATATTAATAGATATACCAAGGATATTAATAGATATACTAATGATATTAATAGATATACCAATGATATTAATAGATATACCAATGATATTAATAGATATACCAATGATATTAATAGATATATCAATGATATTAATTGATATACGAATGATATTAATAGATATATCAATGATATTAATAGATATACGAATGATATTAATAGATATATCAATGATATTAATAGATATATCAATGATATTAATAGATATATCAACGATATTAATAGATATATCAATGATATTAATAGATATATCAATTATATTAATAGATATATCAATGATATTAATAGATATATCAATGATATTAATAGATATTTCAATGATATTTATAGCTATATTAATGATATTAATGGATAGATTAATGAAATTAATAGATATATCAATAGATATATCAATGATATTAATAGATATATCAATGATATTAATAGATATATCAATGATATTAATAGATATATTAATGATATTAATAGATATATTTATGATATTAATAGATATATTAATGATATTAATAGATATATCAATGATATAATAGATATACTAATGATATTAATAGATATACTAATGATATTAATAGATATACCAATGATATAATTAGATATACCAATGATATTAATAGATATACCAATGATATTAATAGATATATCAATGATATTAATAGATATACGAATTATATTAATAGATATAGCAATGATATTAATAGATATATCAATGATATTAATAGATATACTAATGATATTAATAGATATACTAATGATATTAATAGATATACTAATGATATTAATAGATGTACTAATGATATTAATAGATATACTAATGATATTAATAGATAAAGCACTGATATTAATAAATATACTAATGATATTAATAGATATATCAATGATATTAATAGATATACTAATGATATTAATAGATATATCAATGATATTAATAGATATACCAATGATATTAATAGATATATCAATGATATTAATAGATATACCAATGATATTAATAGATATACCAATGATATTAATAGATATATCAATGATATTAATAGATATATCAATGATATTAATAGATATACCAATGGTATTAATAGATATACCAATGATATTAATAGATATACCAATGATATTAATAGATATACCAATGATATTAATAGATATACTAATGATATTAATAGATACACCAATGATATTAATAGATATATCAATGATATTAATAGATATTTCAATGATATTTATAGCTATATTAATGATATTAATGGATAGATTAATGAAATTAATAGATATATCAATAGATATATCAATGATATTAATAGATATATCAATGATATTAATAGATATATCAATGATATTAATAGATATATTAATGATATTAATAGATATATTTATGATATTAATAGATATATTAATGATATTAATAGATATATTAATGATATTAATAGATATACTAATGATATTAATAGATATACTAATGATATAAATAGATATACTAATGATATTAATAGATATACTAATGATATTAATAGATAAAGCAATGATATGAATAAATATACTAATGATATTAATAGATAAAGCAAAGATTTTCATAGATATACTAATGATATTAATAGATATACTAATGATGATTATACTAGTATATATCTATTAATATCAAGATCAATGATATTAATAGATATATCAATGATATTAATAGATATATCAATTATATTAATAGATATACTAATGATATTAATAGATATATCAATGATATTAATAGATATACTAATGATATTAATAGATATACTAATGATATTAATAGATATATCAATGATATTAATAGATATACTAATGATATTAATAGAGATATACTAATGATATTAATAGATATACTAATGATATTAATAGATATACTAATGATATTAATAGATATACTAATGATATATATAGATATACTAATGATATTAATAGATATATTTATGATATTAATAGATATACTAATGATATTAATAGATATACTAATGATATTAATAGATATACTAATGATTTTAATAGATATTCTAATGATATTAATAGATATACTAATGATATTAATAGATATACTAATGATATTAATAGATATACTAATGATATTAATAGATATACTAATGATATTAATAGATATACTAATGATATTAATAGATATAATAATGATATTAATCAATGATATAAATAGATATACTAATGATATTAATCAATGATATTAATAGATATACCAATGATATTAATAGATAAAAATGATATTAATGGATATACCAATGATATTAATAGATAACAATGATATTAATAGATATATCAATGATATTAATAGATATATCAATGATATTAAAAGATATATTAATGATATTAATAGATATACTAATGATATTAATAGATATATCAATGATATTATATTAATAGATATACTAATGATATTAATATATATACTAATGATATTAATAGATATATCAATGATATTAATAGATATACCAATGATATAATTAGATATACCAATGATATTAATAGATATACCAATGATATTAATAGATATATCAATGATATTAATAGATATACGAATTATATTAATAGATATATCAATGATATTAATAGATATATCAATGATATTAATAGATATACTAATGATATTAATAGATATACTAATGATATTAATAGATATACTAATGATATTAATAGATATACTAATGATATTAATAGATTTACTAATGATATTAATAGATAAAGCACTGATATTAATAAATATACTAATGATATTAATAGATATATCAATGATATTAATAGATATACTAATGATATTAATAGATATATCAATGATATTAATAGATATACCAATGATATTAATAGATATATCAATGATATTAATAGATATACCAATGATATTAATAGATATACCAATGATATTAATAGATACATCAATGATATTAATAGATATATCAATGATATTAATAGATATACCAATGGTATTAATAGATATACCAATGATATTAATAGATATACCAATGATATTAATAGATATACCAATGATATTAATAGATATACTAATGATATTAATAGATATGCCAATGATATTAATAGATATACTAATGATATTAATAGATATATCAATGATATAATAGATATAATAATGATATTAATAGATATATTAATGATATTAATAGATATACCAATGATATTAATATATATACCAATGATATTAATAGATATACCAATGATATTAATAGATATATCAATTATATTAATAGATATACGAATGATATTAATAGATATATCAATGATATTAATAGATATATCAATGATATTAATAGATATATCAATGATATTAATAGATATATCAATGATTTTAATAGATATATCAATGATATTAATAGATATATCAATGATATTAATAGATATATCAATGATATTAATAGATATTTCAATGATATTTATAGCTATATTAATGATATTAATGGATAGATTAATGAAATTAATAGATATATCAATGATATTAATAGATATATCAATGATATTAATAGATATATCAATGATATTAATAGATATATTAATGATATTAATAGATATATTAATGATATTAATAGATATATTAATGATATTAATAGATATATTAATGATATTAATAGATATACTAATGATATTAATAGATATACTAATGATATAAATAGATATACTAATGATATTAATAGATATACTAATGATATTAATAGATAAAGCAATGATATGAATAAATATACTAATGATATTAATAGATAAAGCAAAGATTTTAATAGATATACTAATGATATTAATAGATATACTAATGATGATTATACTAGTATATATCTATTAATATCAAAATCAATGATATTAATAGATATATCAATGATATTAATAGATATATCAATGATATTAATAGATATACTAATGATATTAATAGATATATCAATGATATTAATAGATATACTAATGATATTATTAGATTTACTAATGATATTAATAGATATATCAATGATATTAATAGATATACTAATGATATTAATAGAGATATACTAATGATATTAATAGATATACTAATGATATTAATAGATATACTAATGATATATATAGATATACTAATGATATTAATAGATATATTAATGATATTAATAGATATACTAATGATATTAATAGATATACTAATGATATTAATAGATATACTAATGATTTTAATAGATATACTAATCATATTAATAGATATACTAATGATATTAATAGATATACTAATGATATTAATAGATATACTAATGATATTAATAGATATAATAATGATATTAATCAATGATATTAATAGATAAAAATGATATTAATGGATATACCAATGATATTAATAGATAACAATGATATTAATAGATATATCAATGATATTAATAGATATATCAATGATATTAAAAGATATATTAATGATATTAATAGATATACTAATGATATTAATAGATATATCAATGATATTATATTAATAGATATACTAATGATATTAATAGATAAAGCAATGATATTAATAGATATACTAATGATATTAATAGATAAAGCAATGATATTAATAGATATACTAATGATATTAATAGATATATCAATGATATTAATAGATATACTAATGATATTAATAGATATATCAATGATATTAATAGATATACTAATGATATTAATATATATATCAATGATATTAATAGGTATACTAATGATATTAATATATATATCAATGATATTAATAGATATACTAATGATATTAATAGATATACTAATTATATTAATAGATAAAGCAATGATCTTAATAAATATACTAATGATATTAATAGATAAAGCAATGATATTAATAGATATACTAATGATATTAATAGATATATCAATGATATTAATAGATATATCAATGATATTAATAGATATATCAATGATATTAATAGATATATCAATGATATTAATAAATATATCAATGATATTAATAGATATATCAATGATATTAATAGATATACTAATGATATTAATAGATATACTAATGATATTAATAGACATACTAATGATATTAATAGATATATCAATGATATTAATAGATATACTAATGATATTAATAGATATACTAATGATATTAATAGATATACTAATGATATTAATAGATATACTAATGATATTAATAGATATACTAATGATATTAATAGATATACTAATGATATTAATAGATATACTAATGTTATTAATAGATATACTAATGATATTAATAGATATACTAATGATATTAATAGATATAATAATGATATTAATAGATATACTAATGATATTAATAGAAATACTAATGATATTAATAGATATACCAATGATAATAATAGATATACCAATGATATTAATAGATAACAATGATATTAATAGATATATCAATGATATTAATAGATATATCAATGATATTAATAGATATATTAATGATATTAATAGATATACTAATGATATTAATAGATATATCAATGATATTATATTAATAGATATACTAATGATATTAATATATATACTAATTATATTAATAGATATATCAATGATATTAATAGATATACTAATGATATTAATAGATAAAGGAATGATATTAATAGGTATACTAATGATATTAATAGGTATACTAATGATATTAATAGATAAAGCAATGATATTAATAGATATACTGATGATATTAATAGATAAAGCAATGATATTAATAGATATACTAATGATATTAATAGATATATCAATGATATTAATAGATATATCAATGATATTAATAGATATATCAATGATATTAATAGATATATCAATGATATTAATAGATATACTAATGATATTAATAGATATTAATACTAATGATATTAATAGATATATCAATGATATTAATAGATATACTAATGATATTAATAGATATACTAATGATATTAATAGATATACTAATGATATTAATAGAAATACTAATGATATTAATAGATATACTAATGATATTAATAGATATACTAATGATATTAATAGATATACTAATGATATTAATAGATATACTAATGATATTAATAGATATATCAATGATATTAATAGATAACAATGACATTAATAGATATATCAATGATATTAATAGATATATCAATGATATTAATAGATATATCAATGATATTAATAGATATATCAATGACATTAATAGCTATACTAATGATATTAATAGATATACCAATATATTATAAGATATACTAATGATATTAATAGATATACCAATGATATTAATAGATATACTAATGATATTAATTGATATATCAATGATATTAATAGATATACTAATGATATTAATAGATATACTAAGGATATTAATAGATATACCAATGATATTAATAGATATATTAATGATATTAATAGATAAAGCAATGATATTAATAGATATACTAATGATATTAATAGATATATCAATGATATTAATAGATATATCAATGATATTAATAGATATATCAATGATATTAATAGATATATCAATGATATTAATAGATATATCAATGATATTTATAGATATATTAATGATATTAATAGATATACTAATGATATTAATAGATATATCAATGATATTATATTAATAGATATACTAATGATATTAATATATATACTAATGATATTAATAGATATATCAATGATATTAATAGATATACTAATGATATTATTAGATAAAGCAATGATATTAATAGATATACTAATGATATTAATAGATAAAGCAATGATATTAATAGATATACTAATGATATTAATAGATAAAGTAATGATATTAATAGATATATCAATGATATTAATAGATATATCAATGATATTAATAGATATATCAATGATATTAATAGATATATCAATGATATTAATAGATATATCAATGATATTATATTAATGGATATACTAATGATATTAATAGATTTACTAATGATATTAATAGATATACTAATGATATTAATAGATATACTAATGATATTAATAGATATACTAATGATATTAATAGATATACTAATGATATTAATAGATATACTAATGATATTAATAGATATACTAATGATATTAATAGATATACTAATGATATTAATAGATATACTAATGATATTAATAGATATACTAATGATATTAATAGATATATTAATGATATTAATAGATATACTAATGATATTAATAGATATACTAATGATATTAATAGATATACTAATGATATTAATAGATATACTAATGATATTAATAGATATACTAATGATATTAATAGATATACTAATGATATTAATAGATATAATAATGATATTAATAGATATACTAATGATATTAATAGATATAATAATGATATTAATAGATATACTAATGATATTAATCAATGATATTAACAGATATACCAATGATATTAATAGATAACAATGATATTAATAGATATACCAATGATATTAATAGATAACAATGATATTAATAGATAACAATGACATAATAGATATATCAATGATATTAATAGATATATCAATGATATTAATAGATATATCAATGATATTAATAGATATATCAATGATATGAATAGATATATCAATGATATTAATAGATATACTAATGATATTAATAGATATACCAATGATATTAATAGATATACTAATGATATTAATAGATATACCAATGATATTAATAGATATACTTATGATATTAATAGATATATCAATGATATTAATAGATATACTAATGATATTATTAGATATACTAATGATATTAATAGATATATCAATGATATTAATAGATATACTAATGATATTAATAGAGATATACTAATGATATTAATAGATATACTAATGAT
The DNA here is from genome assembly GCA_949128135.1 of Parasteatoda lunata. NCBI lineage: Eukaryota > Metazoa > Arthropoda > Arachnida > Araneae > Theridiidae > Parasteatoda > Parasteatoda lunata. The sequence continues at coordinate 2,092,599 of OX421974.1, read as the reverse complement.
ATTAATAGATATACTAATGATATATATAGATATACTAATGATATTAATAGATATATTAATGATATTAATAGATATACTAATGATATTAATAGATATACTAATGATATTAATAGATATACTAATGATTTTAATAGATATACTAATGATATTAATAGATATACTAATGATATTAATAGATATACTAATGATATTAATAGATATACTAATGATATTAATAGATATAATAATGATATTAATCATTGATATTAATAGATAAAAATGATATTAATGGATATACCAATGATATTAATAGATAACAATGATATTAATAGATATATCAATGATATTAATAGATATATCAATGATATTAAAAGATATATTAAGGATATTAATAGATATACTAATGATATTAATAGATATATCAATGATATTATATTAATAGATATACTAATGATATTAATATATATACTAATGATATTAATAGATATATCAATGATATTAATAGATATACTAATGATATTAATAGATAAAGCAATGATATTAATAGATATACTAATGATATTAATAGATATACTAATGATATTAATAGATAAAGCAATGATATTAATAGATATACTAATGATATTAATAGATATATCAATGATATTAATAGATATACTAATGATATTAATATATATATCAATGATATTAATAGGTATACTAATGATATTAATATATATATCAATGATATTAATAGATATACTAATGATATTAATAGATATACTAATTATATTAATAGATAAAGCAATGATCTTAATAAATATACTAATGATATTAATAGATAAAGCAATGATATTAATAGATATACTAATGATATTAATAGATATATCAATGATATTAATAGATATATCAATGATATTAATAGATATATCAATGATATTAATAGATATATCAATGATATTAATAAATATATCAATGATATTAATAGATATATCAATGATATTAATAGATATACTAATGATATTAATAGATATACTAATGATATTAATAGACATACTAATGATATTAATAGATATATCAATGATATTAATAGATATACTAATGATATTAATAGATATACTAATGATATTAATAGATATACTAATGATATTAATAGATATACTAATGATATTAATAGATATACTAATGATATTAATAGATATACTAATGATATTAATAGATATACTAATGTTATTAATAGATATACTAATGATATTAATAGATATACTAATGATATTAATAGATATAATAATGATATTAATAGATATACTAATGATATTAATAGAAATACTAATGATATTAATAGATATACCAATGATAATAATAGATATACCAATGATATTAATAGATAACAATGATATTAATAGATATATCAATGATATTAATAGATATATCAATGATATTAATAGATATATTAATGATATTAATAGATATACTAATGATATTAATAGATATATCAATGATATTATATTAATAGATATACTAATGATATTAATATATATACTAATTATATTAATAGATATATCAATGATATTAATAGATATACTAATGATATTAATAGATAAAGGAATGATATTAATAGGTATACTAATGATATTAATAGATAAAGCAATGATATTAATAGATATACTGATGATATTAATAGATAAAGCAATGATATTAATAGATATACTAATGATATTAATAGATATATCAATGATATTAATAGATATATCAATGATATTAATAGATATATCAATGATATTAATAGATATATCAATGATATTAATAGATATACTAATGATATTAATAGATATTAATACTAATGATATTAATAGATATATCAATGATATTAATAGATATACTAATGATATTAATAGATATACTAATGATATTAATAGATATACTAATGATATTAATAGATATACTAATGATATTAATAGATATACTAATGATATAAATAGATATACTAATGATATTAATAGATATACTAATGATATTAATAGATATACTAATGATATTAATAGATATACTAATGATATTAATAGATATATCAATGATATTAATAGATAACAATGACATTAATAGATATATCAATGATATTAATAGATATATCAATGATATTAATAGATATATCAATGATATTAATAGATATATCAATGACATTAATAGATATACTAATGATATTAATAGATATACCAATATATTATAAGATATACTAATGATATTAATAGATATACCAATGATATTAATAGATATACTAATGATATTAATTGATATATTAATGATATTAATAGATATACTAATGATATTAATAGATATACTAAGGGTATTAATAGATATACCAATGATATTAATAGATATATTAATGATATTAATAGATAAAGCAATGATATTAATAGATATACTAATGATATTAATAGATATATCAATGATATTAATAGATATATCAATGATATTAATAGATATATCAATGATATTAATAGATATATCAATGATATTAATAGATATATCAATGATATTTATAGATATATTAATGATATTAATAGATATACTAATGATATTAATAGATATATCAATGATATTATATTAATAGATATACTAATGATATTAATATATATACTAATTATATTAATAGATATATCAATGATATTAATAGATATACTAATGATATTAATAGATAAAGGAATGATATTAATAGGTATACTAATGATATTAATAGATAAAGCAATGATATTAATAGATATACTGATGATATTAATAGATAAAGCAATGATATTAATAGATATACTAATGATATTAATAGATATATCAATGATATTAATAGATATATCAATGATATTAATAGATATATCAATGATATTAATAGATATATCAATGATATTAATAGATATACTAATGATATTAATAGATATTAATACTAATGATATTAATAGATATATCAATGATATTAATAGATATACTAATGATATTAATAGATATACTAATGATATTAATAGATATACTAATGATATTAATAGAAATACTAATGATATTAATAGATATACTAATGATATTAATAGATATACTAATGATATTAATAGATATACTAATGATATTAATAGATATACTAATGATATTAATAGATATATCAATGATATTAATAGATAACAATGACATTAATAGATATATCAATGATATTAATAGATATATCAATGATATTAATAGATATATCAATGATATTAATAGATATATCAATGACATTAATAGCTATACTAATGATATTAATAGATATACCAATATATTATAAGATATACTAATGATATTAATAGATATACCAATGATATTAATAGATATACTAATGATATTAATTGATATATCAATGATATTAATAGATATACTAATGATATTAATAGATATACTAAGGATATTAATAGATATACCAATGATATTAATAGATATATTAATGATATTAATAGATAAAGCAATGATATTAATAGATATACTAATGATATTAATAGATATATCAATGATATTAATAGATATATCAATGATATTAATAGATATATCAATGATATTAATAGATATATCAATGATATTAATAGATATATCAATGATATTTATAGATATATTAATGATATTAATAGATATACTAATGATATTAATAGATATATCAATGATATTATATTAATAGATATACTAATGATATTAATATATATACTAATGATATTAATAGATATATCAATGATATTAATAGATATACTAATGATATTAATAGATAAAGCAATGATATTAATAGATATACTAATGATATTAATAGATAAAGCAATGATATTAATAGATATACTAATGATATTAATAGATAAAGTAATGATATTAATAGATATATCAATGATATTAATAGATATATCAATGATATTAATAGATATATCAATGATATTAATAGATATATCAATGATATTAATAGATATATCAATGATATTAATAGATATATCAATGATATTATATTAATGGATATACTAATGATATTAATAGATATACTAATGATATTAATAGATATACTAATGATATTAATAGATATACTAATGATATTAATAGATATACTAATGATATTAATAGATATACTAATGATATTAATAGATATACTAATGATATTAATAGATATACTAATGATATTAATAGATATACTAATGATATTAATAGATATACTAATGATATTAATAGATATATTAATGATATTAATAGATATACTAATGATATTAATAGATATACTAATGATATTAATAGATATACTAATGATATTAATAGATATACTAATGATATTAATAGATATACTAATGATATTAATAGATATAATAATGATATTAATAGATATACTAATGATATTAATAGATATAATAATGATATTAATAGATATACTAATGATATTAATCAATGATATTAACAGATATACCAATGATATTAATAGATAACAATGATATTAATAGATATACCAATGATATTAATAGATAACAATGATATTAATAGATAACAATGACATAATAGATATATCAATGATATTAATAGATATATCAATGATATTAATAGATATATCAATGATATTAATAGATATATCAATGATATGAATAGATATATCAATGATATTAATAGATATACTAATGATATTAATAGATATACCAATGATATTAATAGATATACTAATGATATTAATAGATATACCAATGATATTAATAGATATACTAATGATATTAATAGATATATCAATGATATTAATAGATATACTAATGATATTATTAGATATACTAATGATATTAATAGATATATCAATGATATTAATAGATATACTAATGATATTAATAGAGATATACTAATGATATTAATAGATATACTAATGATATTAATAGATATACTAATGATATATATAGATATACTAATGATATTAATAGATATATTAATGATATTAATAGATATACTAATGATATTAATAGATATACTAATGATATTAATAGATATACTAATGATTTTAATAGATATACTAATCATATTAATAGATATACTAATGATATTAATAGATATACTAATGATATTAATAGATATATCAATGATATTAATAGATATACTAATGATATTAATAGATAAAGCAATGATATTAATAGATATACTAATGATATTAATAGATAAAGCAATGATATTAATAGATATACTAATGATATTAATAGATAAAGTAATGATATTAATAGATATATCAATGATATTAATAGATATATCAATGATATTAATAGATATATCAATGATATTAATAGATATATCAATGATATTAATAGATATATCAATGATATTAATAGATATATCAATGATATTATATTAATGGATATACTAATGATATTAATAGATATACTAATGATATTAATAGATATACTAATGATATTAATAGATATACTAATGATATTAATAGATATACTAATGATATTAATAGATATACTAATGATATTAATAGATATACTAATGATATTAATAGATATACTAATGATATTAATAGATATACTAATGATATTAATAGATATACTAATGATATTAATAGATATACTAATGATATTAATAGATATATTAATGATATTAATAGATATACTAATGATATTAATAGATATACTAATGATATTAATAGATATACTAATGATATTAATAGATATACTAATGATATTAATAGATATACTAATGATATTAATAGATATACTAATGATATTAATAGATATAATAATGATATTAATAGATATACTAATGATATTAATAGATATAATAATGATATTAATAGATATACTAATGATATTAATCAATGATATTAACAGATATACCAATGATATTAATAGATAACAATGATATTAATAGATATACCAATGATATTAATAGATAACAATGATATTAATAGATAACAATGACATAATAGATATATCAATGATATTAATAGATATATCAATGATATTAATAGATATATCAATGATATTAATAGATATATCAATGATATGAATAGATATATCAATGATATTAATAGATATACTAATGATATTAATAGATATACCAATGATATTAATAGATATACTAATGATATTAATAGATATACCAATGATATTAATAGATATACTAATGATATTAATAGATATATCAATGATATTAATAGATATACTAATGATATTATTAGATATACTAATGATATTAATAGATATATCAATGATATTAATAGATATACTAATGATATTAATAGAGATATACTAATGATATTAATAGATATACTAATGATATTAATAGATATACTAATGATATATATAGATATACTAATGATATTAATAGATATATTAATGATATTAATAGATATACTAATGATATTAATAGATATACTAATGATATTAATAGATATACTAATGATTTTAATAGATATACTAATCATATTAATAGATATACTAATGATATTAATAGATATACTAATGATATTAATAGATATACTAATGATATTAATAGATATAATAATGATATTAATCATTGATATTAATAGATAAAAATGATATTAATGGATATACCAATGATATTAATAGATAACAATGATATTAATAGATATATCAATGATATTAATAGATATATCAATGATATTAAAAGATATATTAATGATATTAATAGATATACTAATGATATTAATAGATATATCAATGATATTATATTAATAGATATACTAATGATATTAATATATATACTAATGATATTAATAGATATATCAATGATATTAATAGATATACTAATGATATTAATAGATAAAGCAATGATATTAATAGATATACTAATGATATTAATAGATATACTAATGATATTAATAGATAAAGCAATGATATTAATAGATATACTAATGATATTAATAGATATATCAATGATATTAATAGATATACTAATGATATTAATATATATATCAATGATATTAATAGGTATACTAATGATATTAATATATATATCAATGATATTAATAGATATACTAATGATATTAATAGATATACTAATTATATTAATAGATAAAGCAATGATCTTAATAAATATACTAATGATATTAATAGATAAAGCAATGATATTAATAGATATACTAATGATATTAATAGATATATCAATGATATTAATAGATATATCAATGATATTAATAGATATATCAATGATATTAATAGATATATCAATGATATTAATAAATATATCAATGATATTAATAGATATATCAATGATATTAATAGATATACTAATGATATTAATAGATATACTAATGATATTAATAGACATACTAATGATATTAATAGATATATCAATGATATTAATAGATATACTAATGATATTAATAGATATACTAATGATATTAATAGATATACTAATGATATTAATAGATATACTAATGATATTAATAGATATGCTAATGATATTAATAGATATACTAATGATATTAATAGATATACTAATGTTATTAATAGATATACTAATGATATTAATAGATATACTAATGATATTAATAGATATAATAATGATATTAATAGATATACTAATGATATTAATAGAAATACTAATGATATTAATAGATATACCAATGATAATAATAGATATACCAATGATATTAATAGATAACAATGATATTAATAGATATATCAATGATATTAATAGATATATCAATGATATTAATAGATATATTAATGATATTAATAGATATACTAATGATATTAATAGATATATCAATGATATTATATTAATAGATATACTAATGATATTAATATATATACTAATTATATTAATAGATATATCAATGATATTAATAGATATACTAATGATATTAATAGATAAAGGAATGATATTAATAGGTATACTAATGATATTAATAGATAAAGCAATGATATTAATAGATATACTGATGATATTAATAGATAAAGCAATGATATTAATAGATATACTAATGATATTAATAGATATATCAATGATATTAATAGATATATCAATGATATTAATAGATATATCAATGATATTAATAGATATATCAATGATATTAATAGATATACTAATGATATTAATAGATATTAATACTAATGATATTAATAGATATATCAATGATATTAATAGATATACTAATGATATTAATAGATATACTAATGATATTAATAGATATACTAATGATATTAATAGATAAAATAATGATATTAATAGATATACTAATGATATTAATAGATATACTAATGATATTAATAGATATACTAATGATATTAATAGATATACTAATGATATTAATAGATATACTAATGATATTAATAGATATACTAATGATATTAATAGATATATCAATGATATTAATAGATAACAATGACATTAATAGATATATCAATGATATTAATAGATATATCAATGATATTAATAGATATATCAATGATATTAATAGATATATCAATGACATTAATAGATATACTAATGATATTAATAGATATACCAATATATTATAAGATATACTAATGATATTAATAGATATACCAATGATATTAATAGATATACTAATGATATTAATTGATATATTAATGATATTAATAGATATACTAATGATATTAATAGATATACTAAGGATATTAATAGATATACCAATGATATTAATAGATATATTAATGATATTAATAGATAAAGCAATGATATTAATAGATATACTAATGATATTAATAGATATATCAATGATATTAATAGATATATCAATGATATTAATAGATATATCAATGATATTAATAGATATATCAATGATATTAATAGATATATCAATGATATTTATAGATATATTAATGATATTAATAGATATACTAATGATATTAATAGATATATCAATGATATTATATTAATAGATATACTAATGATATTAATATATATACTAATGATATTAATAGATATATCAATGATATTAATAGATATACTAATGATATTAATAGATAAAGCAATGATATTAATAGATATACTAATGATATTAATAGATAAAGCAATGATATTAATAGATATACTAATGATATTAATAGATAAAGTAATGATATTAATTGATATATCAATGATATTAATAGATATATCAATGATATTAATAGATATATCAATGATATTAATAGATATATCAATGATATTAATAGATATATCAATGATATTATATTAATGGATATACTAATGATATTAATAGATTTACTAATGATATTAATAGATATACTAATGATATTAATAGATATACTAATGATATTAATAGATATACTAATGATATTAATAGATATACTAATGATATTAATAGATATACTAATGATATTAATAGATATACTAATGATATTAATAGATATATCAATGATATTAATAGATATACTAATGATATTAATAGATATACTAATGATATTAATAGATATATTAATGATATTAATAGATATACTAATGATATTAATAGATATACAAATGATATTAATAGATATACTAATGATAATTATAGATATACTAATGATATTAATAGATATACTAATGATATTAATAGATATACTAATGATATTAATAGATATAATAATGATATTAATAGATATACTAATGATATTAATAGATATAATAATGATATTAATAGATATACTAATGATATTAATCAATGATATTAACAGATATACCAATGATATTAATAGATAACAATGATATTAATAGATATACCAATGATATTAATAGATAACAATGATATTAATAGATATATCAATGATATTAATAGATAACAATGACATAATAGATATATCAATGATATTAATAGATATATCAATGATATTAATAGATAACAATGATATTAATAGATATATCAATGATATGAATAGATATATCAATGATATTAATAGATATACTAATGATATTAATAGATATACCAATGATATTAATAGATATACTAATGATATTAATAGATATACTAATGATATTAATAGATATATCAATGATATTAATAGATATACTAATGATATTAATAGATATACTAATGATATTAATAGATATACGAATGATATTAATAGATATACCAATGATATTATTAGATATATTAATGATATTAATAGATAAAGCAATGATATTAATAGATATACTAATGATATTAATGGATATATCAATGATATTAATAGATATATCAATGATATTAATAGATATATCAATGATATTAATAGATATATCAATGATATTAAAAGATATATTAATGATATTAATAGATATACTAATGATATTAATAGATATATCAATGATATTATATTAATAGATATACTAATGATATTAATATATATACTAATGATATTAATAGATATATCAATGATATTAATAGATATACTAATGATATTAATAGATAAAGCAATGATATTAATAGATATACTAATGATATTAATAGATAAAGCAATGATATTAATAGATATACTAATGATATTAATAGATAAAGCAATGATATTAATAGATATACTAATGATATTAATAGATATATCAATGATATTAATAGATATACTAATGATATTAATATATATATCAATGATATTAATAGGTATACTAATGATATTAATATATATATCAATGATATTAATAGATATACTAATGATATTAATAGATATACTAATTATATTAATAGATAAAGCAATGATCTTAATAAATATACTAATGATATTAATAGATAAAGCAATGATATTAATAGATATACTAATGATATTAATAGATATATCAATGATATTAATAGATATATCAATGATATTAATAGATATATCAATGATATTAATAGATATATCAATGATATTAATAAATATATCAATGATATTAATAGATATATCAATGATATTAATAGATATACTAATGATATTAATAGATATACTAATGATATTAATAGATATACTAATGATATTAATAGATATATCAATGATATTAATAGATATACTAATGATATTAATAGATATACTAATGATATTAATAGATATACTAATGATATTAATAGATATACTAATGATATTAATAGATATACTAATGATATTAATAGATATACTAATGATATTAATAGATATACTAATGTTATTAATAGATATACTAATGATATTAATAGATATACTAATGATATTAATAGATATAATAATGATATTAATAGATATACTAATGATATTAATAGAAATACTAATGATATTAATAGATATACCAATGATAATAATAGATATACCAATGATATTAATAGATAACAATGATATTAATAGATATATCAATGATATTAATAGATATATCAATGATATTAATAGATATATTAATGATATTAATAGATATACTAATGATATTAATAGATATATCAATGATATTATATTAATAGATATACTAATGATATTAATATATATACTAATTATATTAATAGATATATCAATGATATTAATAGATATACTAATGATATTAATAGATAAAGGAATGATATTAATAGGTATACTAATGATATTAATTGATAAAGCAATGATATTAATAGATATACTGATGATATTAATAGATATACTAATGATATTAATAGATATATCAATGATATTAATAGATATATCAATGATATTAATAGATATATCAATGATATTAATAGATATATCAATGATATTAATAGATATACTAATGATATTAATAGATATTAATACTAATGATATTAATAGATATATCAATGATATTAATAGATATACTAATGATATTAATAGATATACTAATGATATTAATAGATATACTAATGATATTAATAGATAAAATAATGATATTAATAGATATACTAATGATATTAATAGATATACTAATGATATTAATAGATATACTAATGATATTAATAGATATACTAATGATATTAATAGATATATCAATGATATTAATAGATAACAATGACATTAATAGATATATCAATGATATTAATAGATATATCAATGATATTAATAGATATATCAATGATATTAATAGATATATCAATGACATTAATAGATATACTAATGATATTAATAGATATACCAATATATTATAAGATATACTAATGATATTAATAGATATACCAATGATATTAATAGATATACTAATGATATTAATTGATATATCAATGATATTAATAGATATACTAATGATATTAATAGATATACTAAGGATATTAATAGATATACCAATGATATTAATAGATATATTAATGATATTAATAGATAAAGCAATGATATTAATAGATATACTAATGATATTAATAGATATATCAATGATATTAATAGATATATCAATGATATTAATAGATATATCAATGATATTAATAGATATATCAATGATATTAATAGATATATCAATGATATTAATAGATATATTAATGATATTAATAGATATACTAATGATATTAATAGATATATCAATGATATTATATTAATAGATATACTAATGATATTAATATATATACTAATGATATTAATAGATATATCAATGATATTAATAGATATACTAATGATATTAATAGATAAAGCAATGATATTAATAGATATACTAATGATATTAATAGATAAAGCAATGATATTAATAGATATACTAATGATATTAATAGATAAAGTAATGATATTAATAGATATATCAATGATATTAATAGATATATCAATGATATTAATAGATATATCAATGATATTAATAGATATATCAATGATATTATATTAATGGATATACTAATGACATTAATAGATTTACTAATGATATTAATAGATATACTAATGATATTAATAGATATACTAATGATATTAATAGATATACTAATGATATTAATAGATATACTAATGATATTAATAGATATACTAATGATATTAATAGATATATCAATGATATTAATAGATATACTAATGATATTAATAGATATACTAATGATATTAATAGATATATTAATGATATTAATAGATATACTAATGATATTAATAGATATACTAATGATATTAATAGATATACTAATGATATTAATAGATATACTAATGATATTAATAGATATACTAATGATATTAATAGATATAATAATGATATTAATAGATATACTAATGATATTAATAGATATAATAATGATATTAATAGATATACTAATGATATTAATCAATGATATTAACAGATATACCAATGATATTAATAGATAACAATGATATTAATAGATATACCAATGATATTAATAGATAACAATGATATTAATAGATATATCAATGATATTAATAGATAACAATGACATAATAGATATATCAATGATATTAATAGATATATCAATGATATTAATAGATATATCAATGATATTAATAGATATATCAATGATATGAATAGATATATCAATGATATTAATAGATATACTAATGATATTAATAGATATACCAATGATATTAATAGATATACTAATGATATTAATAGATATACCAATGATATTAATAGATATACTAATGATATTAATAGATATATCAATGATATTAATAGATATACTAATGATATTAATAGATATACTAATGATATTAATAGATATACGAATGATATTAATAGATATACCAATGATATTATTAGATATATTAATGATATTAATAGATAAAGCAATGATATTAATAGATATACTAATGATATTAATGGATATATCAATGATATTAATAGATATATCAATGATATTAATAGATATACTAATGATATTAATAGATATACCAATGATATTAATAGATATACTAATGATATTAATAGATATACCAATGATATTAATAGATATACTAATGATATTAATAGATATATCAATGATATTAATAGATATACTAATGATATTAATAGATATACTAATGATATTAATAGATATACGAATGATATTAATAGATATACCAATGATATTATTAGATATATTAATGATATTAATAGATAAAGCAATGATATTAATAGATATACTAATGATATTAATGGATATATCAATGATATTAATAGATATATCAATGATATTAATAGATATATCAATGATATTAATAGATATATCAATGATATTAATAGATATATCAATGATATTATTAGATATATTAATGATATTAATAGATATACTAATGATATTAATAGATATATCAATGACATTATATTAATAGATATACTAATGATATTAATATATATACTAATGATATTAATAGATATATCAATGATATTAATAGATATACTAATGATATTAATAGATAAAGCAATGATATTAATAGATATACTAATGATATTAATAGATAAAGCAATGATATTAATAGATAAAGCAATGATATTAATGGATATACTAATGATATTAATAGATATATCAATGATATTAATAGATATACTAATGCTATTAATAGATATATCAATGATATTAATAGATATATCAATGATATTAATAGATATATCAATGATATTAATAGATATATCAATGATATTAATAGATATATCAATGATATTAATAGATATATCAATGATATTAATAGATATACTAATGATATTAATAGATATTAATACTAATGATATTAATAGATATATCAATGATATTAATAGATATACTAATGATATTAATAGATATACTAATGATATTAATAGATATACTAATGATATTAATAGATAAAATAATGATATTAATAGATATACTAATGATATTAATAGATATACTAATGATATTAATAGATATACTAATGATATTAATAGATATACTAATGATATTAATAGATATATCAATGATATTAATAGATAACAATGACATTAATAGATATATCAATGATATTAATAGATATATCAATGATATTAATAGATATATCAATGATATTAATAGATATATCAATGACATTAATAGATATACTAATGATATTAATAGATATACCAATATATTATAAGATATACTAATGATATTAATAGATATACCAATGATATTAATAGATATACTAATGATATTAATTGATATATCAATGATATTAATAGATATACTAATGATATTAATAGATATACTAAGGATATTAATAGATATACCAATGATATTAATAGATATATTAATGATATTAATAGATAAAGCAATGATATTAATAGATATACTAATGATATTAATAGATATATCAATGATATTAATAGATATATCAATGATATTAATAGATATATCAATGATATTAATAGATATATCAATGATATTAATAGATATATCAATGATATTAATAGATATATTAATGATATTAATAGATATACTAATGATATTAATAGATATATCAATGATATTATATTAATAGATATACTAATGATATTAATATATATACTAATGATATTAATAGATATATCAATGATATTAATAGATATACTAATGATATTAATAGATAAAGCAATGATATTAATAGATATACTAATGATATTAATAGATAAAGCAATGATATTAATAGATATACTAATGATATTAATAGATAAAGTAATGATATTAATAGATATATCAATGATATTAATAGATATATCAATGATATTAATAGATATATCAATGATATTAATAGATATATCAATGATATTATATTAATGGATATACTAATGACATTAATAGATTTACTAATGATATTAATAGATATACTAATGATATTAATAGATATACTAATGATATTAATAGATATACTAATGATATTAATAGATATACTAATGATATTAATAGATATACTAATGATATTAATAGATATATCAATGATATTAATAGATATACTAATGATATTAATAGATATACTAATGATATTAATAGATATATTAATGATATTAATAGATATACTAATGATATTAATAGATATACTAATGATATTAATAGATATACTAATGATATTAATAGATATACTAATGATATTAATAGATATACTAATGATATTAATAGATATAATAATGATATTAATAGATATACTAATGATATTAATAGATATAATAATGATATTAATAGATATACTAATGATATTAATCAATGATATTAACAGATATACCAATGATATTAATAGATAACAATGATATTAATAGATATACCAATGATATTAATAGATAACAATGATATTAATAGATATATCAATGATATTAATAGATAACAATGACATAATAGATATATCAATGATATTAATAGATATATCAATGATATTAATAGATATATCAATGATATTAATAGATATATCAATGATATGAATAGATATATCAATGATATTAATAGATATACTAATGATATTAATAGATATACCAATGATATTAATAGATATACTAATGATATTAATAGATATACCAATGATATTAATAGATATACTAATGATATTAATAGATATATCAATGATATTAATAGATATACTAATGATATTAATAGATATACTAATGATATTAATAGATATACGAATGATATTAATAGATATACCAATGATATTATTAGATATATTAATGATATTAATAGATAAAGCAATGATATTAATAGATATACTAATGATATTAATGGATATATCAATGATATTAATAGATATATCAATGATATTAATAGATATACTAATGATATTAATAGATATACCAATGATATTAATAGATATACTAATGATATTAATAGATATACCAATGATATTAATAGATATACTAATGATATTAATAGATATATCAATGATATTAATAGATATACTAATGATATTAATAGATATACTAATGATATTAATAGATATACGAATGATATTAATAGATATACCAATGATATTATTAGATATATTAATGATATTAATAGATAAAGCAATGATATTAATAGATATACTAATGATATTAATGGATATATCAATGATATTAATAGATATATCAATGATATTAATAGATATATCAATGATATTAATAGATATATCAATGATATTAATAGATATATCAATGATATTATTAGATATATTAATGATATTAATAGATATACTAATGATATTAATAGATATATCAATGACATTATATTAATAGATATACTAATGATATTAATATATATACTAATGATATTAATAGATATATCAATGATATTAATAGATATACTAATGATATTAATAGATAAAGCAATGATATTAATAGATATACTAATGATATTAATAGATAAAGCAATGATATTAATAGATAAAGCAATGATATTAATGGATATACTAATGATATTAATAGATATATCAATGATATTAATAGATATACTAATGCTATTAATAGATATATCAATGATATTAATAGATATATCAATGATATTAATAGATATATCAATGATATTAATAGATATATCAATGATATTAATAGATATATCAATGATATTAACACACCCACATTTTTTTAAGTTCTTCTAAAGTAATATCATCATTGTCCTCCGCATTTTCCAAATTCACAGTGTTGACAAAGATTCCAATTTTAGCAAAACTGTTACGAATAGTACGATCTGTGACATCATAGCTCCATGTTTTAGAAATTTCTGTTATGCTTTCTCGTCAATCGATTTTTGGCATGGATTTCTGTATGAAATGCAAGCAGAAAAAGATTTTACTGATTTCTATAAAAGTTAGGTGGATGCGAAAATCAATTCAAGGTCTTTTTCCCCATAAAATGCGTTAAAAAATTTATAATTTTCTCAAATATTTTAGAAAATAGGGAAAGTAGATCTAAAAAAAATTCGTTAAATAGAAAATTCACTTCGCTATATGGAAGTTATTTTGCAAAGAAATTTCCAAAATGTTCTTGGTTCCAGGAAAAAATTCGCAAAATAGAGAAATTCGTAAAATGGAAGTTCGTTAAATAGAAGTCCGACTGTATATGCATTTTTTAATAGTTTTTTGAATATGGCTCTTTGAAGACGAAAAAGCATAGATTTTCTTACAAAATGACTGATAACTAAAAAACTAATCCAAATTTTTGAAAAAAAAAAAAAAAATGCTTCTTCATTATGTCAAAACACTATTATGTGCCGAGTTTCGTGCCTGGGCGAGGCTTCTGGGGCGATATATTGTAATTACAGACACGGACACAGCCGCGTTTATTATTATGTATAGATTATAGAACTAAATTTGGCTTCAGTTAGGAAGCCGACAACGGTTTGTCTACCGTCCATCCCCATAAGAATTGTTTTCGCCCTGATTCGATTCTGAACATTCTACAGAAATAGAAGTAAATTGTTATTAAAGGTCTGTATGTTTTTATTTGAACAATAAAGATAATTACACTCTCATAAGAAGATTGACATGAATCTGTCAATTTTATAATATTTAATGGTTATCAGCGACGGTTTTGTTAACCCTAGTTCGCATTCATTATTAGTATTCTCTCTGTGCTGTGTGTGTGTGTGTTCGATTAACAAACAGGATTTATTTTAACAAATTATGTATGCATCCTCTAAATTAGGGATTTTTTCTTTATATTGTCCCGTAAAAATAATTTTACTGACTTTCGTGTATAAATGTTACTTTACTGTAATGTCAGTGTTACTGAAAAATAAAAATGGCTACTTCATACCATGGTTAAAGAACATTTTTGGTAGAATTAAACACCAAGAGTTAAAGTATGATGTTTCACTACACCACTTTTGTGTAAAATACTTTTTGGCGTGGAAATACACAAGACAATTTTTAAGCTTCACAGTTAGGTTCACCTGAGAACTTTAGAGAACCTGTAAGTGTATCTCAAAAACAAAAGTACTCTACGTCAAAGTGGTCCATTCTGCCAAGAATGCACAACTTGACGTAACTCTGAATGACTGGATTCAACAATTCTCACCGACAAAGGAGTGAAATTCTTTCATTTAATTTTCAACAAATAAAATACGTGGATGGAATAACAACAACTATAGTTGATATTATTCTGGAATTTTAACGGTTATTTTTCTGACGAAAGGACGCTGTTTTTCGAAAGTATCATCCATTTAAAGAACGATAAAAGTAAATTTTTGAAAGTAAGCAAAAAATCCCTAGAATTATGAAAAGAAATTTCGAATAAATATTTTTTTAAAAAATATGTCGTCATCAGAAGAACAAATGTTGACACACACAGAGCTGAATAGGACATCACTACGAATTCGGCTAACCGTGGGAGAACTTTTCACTTCATTTCGTTCATGACTTCATTATTTCCATCAGAAAATTCCTCCTTGAAAACTAGTTTGTTCCAATACATGATACAGGAGTTCCCTTGTCTTGTGAGTAGGATTTAAAGTCCCAAGACTACGAAGTTGAATATTGATAATCGTAAGCTCGAAATTCGGGCGGCTGCTTAGTAAAACATAAAATAAAATAAAATTTAAATAAAAACAAAATATAATAAAATAAAGTTAAAAAAACTAAAAATAAAATTAAAATAATTGAATAAATAAAAAATATATTAAAATAAGATAAAATAAAAAAAATCAATAAATAAAATAAAAATTGTATAATTTAAATGAAAAATAAACTAAAAATTAAAATAAAAATTGAAATAAAATAAAAGATAAAATAAAAAACTGAAACAAAAGAGACAACAACAAACCACGCAGTAAGACAAAAGACACATTTTCCGACATTCTTATTTAACATATTTTTCACTTACTTTTATATGCTAACTCAATGAATTTATGAAAAGGTATTCTAAATAAAAAAATTTCCTTTTTCTTTAATCTCTAAGGGATCATTTTGACACAGGAAGCTCAATTTTTATAAGAATTATCGAAACACATGAAAAACATTTATTGATATAAATGTTTGTGAAACTCGCTATCTACAATTTTTAGTCTTTTATTCTTTTCAGTAGTGTGGAAAACATTTATGTGGAAGTCTCTAGAAGTATTTGATCAAAGCATCTACATTTCAGTTGCATTAAACTATATATTTAATGAATGCACCCTAAATATTTCCAAGTTTTGTGACAAACTTTTCACCATAAAAATCTTGCAGAGAAGGGGAAATATTTCTTGAACATTGCCTTCTAAAAACTATCCGGAAATAAAAATCCCTCTTCTCAAAGTCGGCGCGGGAGAAGAAGTAATCATTCTTTTCCATAAATTCTGCACCATATGTTTAGGACCAATGTGCCGCGGTCAGCTGATCCCAATCAACCTCTCCAGGAAGTCCGTTTTTGGTTATTTGTTGATGAGATTAAATTTCTAGCCATGATTATTATTGACAAATAGTTTTCTTGGCTATTCTATGACATGCTGAGACATTTAAAATTGGGTAGTCAGATTTTATAGATTGAATTTATGAATTAATTTAATTCGATCAGAGTGGATAGATTGTCTACGATGGATTGAAGTCTTTAATTGAAATAAAACTTTTGGCTCCTTTTATTACAGATTTTAAATGGATCGTTTCTACCAACGGTCTCTGGTATGGTACACTAGCACCCGGAAATAAAATACGTGGTCCGGTTTGAATATTATGGGTCAATAAAGGGAGATATAGGACCATGATGTAATACAGAATATTGACTTCAAATTTCCTCATTTTAACGCTATTATATATATATATATATATATATATATATAATAGCGTTAAACTAGCGTTATATATATATATATATATATATATATATATATATATATATATATATATATACATAGTAATCAATAGGACCACAATGTGGACCCCTATTAGGCCTATAATTATTTTCTCTGAAAGGATACATTATTTCCCGGTAGTATAATACGTGGTTTAGTTTGAATATTATAGGTAAATATTAAGGCCATGCTGCAATACAAAATATTGACTTCGAATTTCCTCATTTTAACGCTATTATTTATATACATACATAATAACTAATAGGCCCACATTGTGGACCCCCCATTAGGCCTTTAATTATATTCTCCTATAGGTTATGGTCCTATAGGGTGTGGTCTAGTTTGAATATTAGGATATTAATAGATATACTAATGATATTAATAGATATACTAATGATTTTAATAGATATACTAATGATATTAATAGATATACTAATGATATTAATAGATATACTAATGATATTAATAGATATACTAATGATATTAATAGATATAATAATGATATTAATCATTGATATTAATAGATAAAAATGATATTAATGGATATACCAATGATATTAATAGATAACAATGATATTAATAGATATATCAATGATATTAATAGATATATCAATGATATTAAAAGATATATTAAGGATATTAATAGATATACTAATGATATTAATAGATATATCAATGATATTATATTAATAGATATACTAATGATATTAATATATATACTAATGATATTAATAGATATATCAATGATATTAATAGATATACTAATGATATTAATAGATAAAGCAATGATATTAATAGATATACTAATGATATTAATAGATATACTAATGATATTAATAGATAAAGCAATGATATTAATAGATATACTAATGATATTAATAGATATATCAATGATATTAATAGATATACTAATGATATTAATATATATATCAATGATATTAATAGGTATACTAATGATATTAATATATATATCAATGATATTAATAGATATACTAATGATATTAATAGATATACTAATTATATTAATAGATAAAGCAATGATCTTAATAAATATACTAATGATATTAATAGATAAAGCAATGATATTAATAGATATACTAATGATATTAATAGATATATCAATGATATTAATAGATATATCAATGATATTAATAGATATATCAATGATATTAATAGATATATCAATGATATTAATAAATATATCAATGATATTAATAGATATATCAATGATATTAATAGATATACTAATGATATTAATAGATATACTAATGATATTAATAGACATACTAATGATATTAATAGATATATCAATGATATTAATAGATATACTAATGATATTAATAGATATACTAATGATATTAATAGATATACTAATGATATTAATAGATATACTAATGATATTAATAGATATACTAATGATATTAATAGATATACTAATGATATTAATAGATATACTAATGTTATTAATAGATATACTAATGATATTAATAGATATACTAATGATATTAATAGATATAATAATGATATTAATAGATATACTAATGATATTAATAGAAATACTAATGATATTAATAGATATACCAATGATAATAATAGATATACCAATGATATTAATAGATAACAATGATATTAATAGATATATCAATGATATTAATAGATATATCAATGATATTAATAGATATATTAATGATATTAATAGATATACTAATGATATTAATAGATATATCAATGATATTATATTAATAGATATACTAATGATATTAATATATATACTAATTATATTAATAGATATATCAATGATATTAATAGATATACTAATGATATTAATAGATAAAGGAATGATATTAATAGGTATACTAATGATATTAATAGATAAAGCAATGATATTAATAGATATACTGATGATATTAATAGATAAAGCAATGATATTAATAAATATACTAATGATATTAATAGATATATCAATGATATTAATAGATATATCAATGATATTAATAGATATATCAATGATATTAATAGATATATCAATGATATTAATAGATATACTAATGATATTAATAGATATTAATACTAATGATATTAATAGATATATCAATGATATTAATAGATATACTAATGATATTAATAGATATACTAATGATATTAATAGATATACTAATGATATTAATAGATATACTAATGATATTAATAGATATACTAATGATATAAATAGATATACTAATGATATTAATAGATATACTAATGATATTAATAGATATACTAATGATATTATTAGATATACTAATGATATTAATAGATATATCAATGATATTAATAGATAACAATGACATTAATAGATATATCAATGATATTAATAGATATATCAATGATATTAATAGATATATCAATGATATTAATAGATATATCAATGACATTAATAGATATACTAATGATATTAATAGATATACCAATATATTATAAGATATACTAATGATATTAATAGATATACCAATGATATTAATAGATATACTAATGATATTAATTGATATATTAATGATATTAATAGATATACTAATGATATTAATAGATATACTAAGGGTATTAATAGATATACCAATGATATTAATAGATATATTAATGATATTAATAGATAAAGCAATGATATTAATAGATATACTAATGATATTAATAGATATATCAATGATATTAATAGATATATCAATGATATTAATAGATATATCAATGATATTAATAGATATATCAATGATATTAATAGATATATCAATGATATTTATAGATATATTAATGATATTAATAGATATACTAATGATATTAATAGATATATCAATGATATTATATTAATAGATATACTAATGATATTAATATATATACTAATTATATTAATAGATATATCAATGATATTAATAGATATACTAATGATATTAATAGATAAAGGAATGATATTAATAGGTATACTAATGATATTAATAGATAAAGCAATGATATTAATAGATATACTGATGATATTAATAGATAAAGCAATGATATTAATAGATATACTAATGATATTAATAGATATATCAATGATATTAATAGATATATCAATGATATTAATAGATATATCAATGATATTAATAGATATATCAATGATATTAATAGATATACTAATGATATTAATAGATATTAATACTAATGATATTAATAGATATATCAATGATATTAATAGATATACTAATGATATTAATAGATATACTAATGATATTAATAGATATACTAATGATATTAATAGAAATACTAATGATATTAATAGATATACTAATGATATTAATAGATATACTAATGATATTAATAGATATACTAATGATATTAATAGATATACTAATGATATTAATAGATATATCAATGATATTAATAGATAACAATGACATTAATAGATATATCAATGATATTAATAGATATATCAATGATATTAATAGATATATCAATGATATTAATAGATATATCAATGACATTAATAGCTATACTAATGATATTAATAGATATACCAATATATTATAAGATATACTAATGATATTAATAGATATACCAATGATATTAATAGATATACTAATGATATTAATTGATATATCAATGATATTAATAGATATACTAATGATATTAATAGATATACTAAGGATATTAATAGATATACCAATGATATTAATAGATATATTAATGATATTAATAGATAAAGCAATGATATTAATAGATATACTAATGATATTAATAGATATATCAATGATATTAATAGATATATCAATGATATTAATAGATATATCAATGATATTAATAGATATATCAATGATATTAATAGATATATCAATGATATTTATAGATATATTAATGATATTAATAGATATACTAATGATATTAATAGATATATCAATGATATTATATTAATAGATATACTAATGATATTAATATATATACTAATGATATTAATAGATATATCAATGATATTAATAGATATACTAATGATATTAATAGATAAAGCAATGATATTAATAGATATACTAATGATATTAATAGATAAAGCAATGATATTAATAGATATACTAATGATATTAATAGATAAAGTAATGATATTAATAGATATATCAATGATATTAATAGATATATCAATGATATTAATAGATATATCAATGATATTAATAGATATATCAATGATATTAATAGATATATCAATGATATTAATAGATATATCAATGATATTATATTAATGGATATACTAATGATATTAATAGATATACTAATGATATTAATAGATATACTAATGATATTAATAGATATACTAATGATATTAATAGATATACTAATGATATTAATAGATATACTAATGATATTAATAGATATACTAATGATATTAATAGATATACTAATGATATTAATAGATATACTAATGATATTAATAGATATACTAATGATATTAATAGATATACTAATGATATTAATAGATATATTAATGATATTAATAGATATACTAATGATATTAATAGATATACTAATGATATTAATAGATATACTAATGATATTAATAGATATACTAATGATATTAATAGATATACTAATGATATTAATAGATATACTAATGATATTAATAGATATAATAATGATATTAATAGATATACTAATGATATTAATCAATGATATTAACAGATATACCAATGATATTAATAGATAACAATGATATTAATAGATATACCAATGATATTAATAGATAACAATGATATTAATAGATAACAATGACATAATAGATATATCAATGATATTAATAGATATATCAATGATATTAATAGATATATCAATGATATTAATAGATATATCAATGATATGAATAGATATATCAATGATATTAATAGATATACTAATGATATTAATAGATATACCAATGATATTAATAGATATACTAATGATATTAATAGATATACCAATGATATTAATAGATATACTAATGATATTAATAGATATATCAATGATATTAATAGATATACTAATGATATTATTAGATATACTAATGATATTAATAGATATATCAATGATATTAATAGATATACTAATGATATTAATAGAGATATACTAATGATATTAATAGATATACTAATGATATTAATAGATATACTAATGATATATATAGATATACTAATGATATTAATAGATATATTAATGATATTAATAGATATACTAATGATATTAATAGATATACTAATGATATTAATAGATATACTAATGATTTTAATAGATATACTAATCATATTAATAGATATACTAATGATATTAATAGATATACTAATGATATTAATAGATATATCAATGATATTAATAGATATACTAATGATATTAATAGATAAAGCAATGATATTAATAGATATACTAATGATATTAATAGATAAAGCAATGATATTAATAGATATACTAATGATATTAATAGATAAAGTAATGATATTAATAGATATATCAATGATATTAATAGATATATCAATGATATTAATAGATATATCAATGATATTAATAGATATATCAATGATATTAATAGATATATCAATGATATTAATAGATATATCAATGATATTATATTAATGGATATACTAATGATATTAATAGATATACTAATGATATTAATAGATATACTAATGATATTAATAGATATACTAATGATATTAATAGATATACTAATGATATTAATAGATATACTAATGATATTAATAGATATACTAATGATATTAATAGATATACTAATGATATTAATAGATATACTAATGATATTAATAGATATACTAATGATATTAATAGATATACTAATGATATTAATAGATATATTAATGATATTAATAGATATACTAATGATATTAATAGATATACTAATGATATTAATAGATATACTAATGATATTAATAGATATACTAATGATATTAATAGATATACTAATGATATTAATAGATATACTAATGATATTAATAGATATAATAATGATATTAATAGATATACTAATGATATTAATAGATATAATAATGATATTAATAGATATACTAATGATATTAATCAATGATATTAAAAGATATACCAATGATATTAATAGATAACAATGATATTAATAGATATACCAATGATATTAATAGATAACAATGATATTAATAGATAACAATGACATAATAGATATATCAATGATATTAATAGATATATCAATGATATTAATAGATATATCAATGATATTAATAGATATATCAATGATATGAATAGATATATCAATGATATTAATAGATATACTAATGATATTAATAGATATACCAATGATATTAATAGATATACTAATGATATTAATAGATATACCAATGATATTAATAGATATACTAATGATATTAATAGATATATCAATGATATTAATAGATATACTAATGATATTATTAGATATACTAATGATATTAATAGATATATCAATGATATTAATAGATATACTAATGATATTAATAGAGATATACTAATGATATTAATAGATATACTAATGATATTAATAGATATACTAATGATATATATAGATATACTAATGATATTAATAGATATATTAATGATATTAATAGATATACTAATGATATTAATAGATATACTAATGATATTAATAGATATACTAATGATTTTAATAGATATACTAATCATATTAATAGATATACTAATGATATTAATAGATATACTAATGATATTAATAGATATACTAATGATATTAATAGATATAATAATGATATTAATCATTGATATTAATAGATAAAAATGATATTAATGGATATACCAATGATATTAATAGATAACAATGATATTAATAGATATATCAATGATATTAATAGATATATCAATGATATTAAAAGATATATTAATGATATTAATAGATATACTAATGATATTAATAGATATATCAATGATATTATATTAATAGATATACTAATGATATTAATATATATACTAATGATATTAATAGATATATCAATGATATTAATAGATATACTAATGATATTAATAGATAAAGCAATGATATTAATAGATATACTAATGATATTAATAGATATACTAATGATATTAATAGATAAAGCAATGATATTAATAGATATACTAATGATATTAATAGATATATCAATGATATTAATAGATATACTAATGATATTAATATATATATCAATGATATTAATAGGTATACTAATGATATTAATATATATATCAATGATATTAATAGATATACTAATGATATTAATAGATATACTAATTATATTAATAGATAAAGCAATGATCTTAATAAATATACTAATGATATTAATAGATAAAGCAATGATATTAATAGATATACTAATGATATTAATAGATATATCAATGATATTAATAGATATATCAATGATATTAATAGATATATCAATGATATTAATAGATATATCAATGATATTAATAAATATATCAATGATATTAATAGATATATCAATGATATTAATAGATATACTAATGATATTAATAGATATACTAATGATATTAATAGACATACTAATGATATTAATAGATATATCAATGATATTAATAGATATACTAATGATATTAATAGATATACTAATGATATTAATAGATATACTAATGATATTAATAGATATACTAATGATATTAATAGATATGCTAATGATATTAATAGATATACTAATGATATTAATAGATATACTAATGTTATTAATAGATATACTAATGATATTAATAGATATACTAATGATATTAATAGATATAATAATGATATTAATAGATATACTAATGATATTAATAGAAATACTAATGATATTAATAGATATACCAATGATAATAATAGATATACCAATGATATTAATAGATAACAATGATATTAATAGATATATCAATGATATTAATAGATATATCAATGATATTAATAGATATATTAATGATATTAATAGATATACTAATGATATTAATAGATATATCAATGATATTATATTAATAGATATACTAATGATATTAATATATATACTAATTATATTAATAGATATATCAATGATATTAATAGATATACTAATGATATTAATAGATAAAGGAATGATATTAATAGGTATACTAATGATATTAATAGATAAAGCAATGATATTAATAGATATACTGATGATATTAATAGATAAAGCAATGATATTAATAGATATACTAATGATATTAATAGATATATCAATGATATTAATAGATATATCAATGATATTAATAGATATATCAATGATATTAATAGATATATCAATGATATTAATAGATATACTAATGATATTAATAGATATTAATACTAATGATATTAATAGATATATCAATGATATTAATAGATATACTAATGATATTAATAGATATACTAATGATATTAATAGATATACTAATGATATTAATAGATAAAATAATGATATTAATAGATATACTAATGATATTAATAGATATACTAATGATATTAATAGATATACTAATGATATTAATAGATATACTAATGATATTAATAGATATACTAATGATATTAATAGATATACTAATGATATTAATAGATATATCAATGATATTAATAGATAACAATGACATTAATAGATATATCAATGATATTAATAGATATATCAATGATATTAATAGATATATCAATGATATTAATAGATATATCAATGACATTAATAGATATACTAATGATATTAATAGATATACCAATATATTATAAGATATACTAATGATATTAATAGATATACCAATGATATTAATAGATATACTAATGATATTAATTGATATATTAATGATATTAATAGATATACTAATGATATTAATAGATATACTAAGGATATTAATAGATATACCAATGATATTAATAGATATATTAATGATATTAATAGATAAAGCAATGATATTAATAGATATACTAATGATATTAATAGATATATCAATGATATTAATAGATATATCAATGATATTAATAGATATATCAATGATATTAATAGATATATCAATGATATTAATAGATATATCAATGATATTTATTGATATATTAATGATATTAATAGATATACTAATGATATTAATAGATATATCAATGATATTATATTAATAGATATACTAATGATATTAATATATATACTAATGATATTAATAGATATATCAATGATATTAATAGATATACTAATGATATTAATAGATAAAGCAATGATATTAATAGATATACTAATGATATTAATAGATAAAGCAATGATATTAATAGATATACTAATGATATTAATAGATAAAGTAATGATATTAATTGATATATCAATGATATTAATAGATATATCAATGATATTAATAGATATATCAATGATATTAATAGATATATCAATGATATTAATAGATATATCAATGATATTATATTAATGGATATACTAATGATATTAATAGATTTACTAATGATATTAATAGATATACTAATGATATTAATAGATATACTAATGATATTAATAGATATACTAATGATATTAATAGATATACTAATGATATTAATAGATATACTAATGATATTAATAGATATACTAATGATATTAATAGATATATCAATGATATTAATAGATATACTAATGATATTAATAGATATACTAATGATATTAATAGATATATTAATGATATTAATAGATATACTAATGATATTAATAGATATACAAATGATATTAATAGATATACTAATGATAATTATAGATATACTAATGATATTAATAGATATACTAATGATATTAATAGATATACTAATGATATTAATAGATATAATAATGATATTAATAGATATACTAATGATATTAATAGATATAATAATGATATTAATAGATATACTAATGATATTAATCAATGATATTAACAGATATACCAATGATATTAATAGATAACAATGATATTAATAGATATACCAATGATATTAATAGATAACAATGATATTAATAGATATATCAATGATATTAATAGATAACAATGACATAATAGATATATCAATGATATTAATAGATATATCAATGATATTAATAGATAACAATGATATTAATAGATATATCAATGATATGAATAGATATATCAATGATATTAATAGATATACTAATGATATTAATAGATATACCAATGATATTAATAGATATACTAATGATATTAATAGATATACCAATGATATTAATAGATATACTAATGATATTAATAGATATATCAATGATATTAATAGATATACTAATGATATTAATAGATATACTAATGATATTAATAGATATACGAATGATATTAATAGATATACCAATGATATTATTAGATATATTAATGATATTAATAGATAAAGCAATGATATTAATAGATATACTAATGATATTAATGGATATATCAATGATATTAATAGATATATCAATGATATTAATAGATATATCAATGATATTAATAGATATATCAATGATATTAAAAGATATATTAATGATATTAATAGATATACTAATGATATTAATAGATATATCAATGATATTATATTAATAGATATACTAATGATATTAATATATATACTAATGATATTAATAGATATATCAATGATATTAATAGATATACTAATGATATTAATAGATAAAGCAATGATATTAATAGATATACTAATGATATTAATAGATAAAGCAATGATATTAATAGATATACTAATGATATTAATAGATAAAGCAATGATATTAATAGATATACTAATGATATTAATAGATATATCAATGATATTAATAGATATACTAATGATATTAATATATATATCAATGATATTAATAGGTATACTAATGATATTAATATATATATCAATGATATTAATAGATATACTAATGATATTAATAGATATACTAATTATATTAATAGATAAAGCAATGATCTTAATAAATATACTAATGATATTAATAGATAAATAAATGATATTAATAGATATACTAATGATATTAATAGATATATCAATGATATTAATAGATATATCAATGATATTAATAGATATATCAATGATATTAATAGATATATCAATGATATTAATAAATATATCAATGATATTAATAGATATATCAATGATATTAATAGATATACTAATGATATTAATAGATATACTAATGATATTAATAGATATACTAATGATATTAATAGATATATCAATGATATTAATAGATATACTAATGATATTAATAGATATACTAATGATATTAATAGATATACTAATGATATTAATAGATATACTAATGATATTAATAGATATACTAATGATATTAATAGATATACTAATGATATTAATAGATATACTAATGTTATTAATAGATATACTAATGATATTAATAGATATACTAATGATATTAATAGATATAATAATGATATTAATAGATATACTAATGATATTAATAGAAATACTAATGATATTAATAGATATACCAATGATAATAATAGATATACCAATGATATTAATAGATAACAATGATATTAATAGATATATCAATGATATTAATAGATATATCAATGATATTAATAGATATATTAATGATATTAATAGATATACTAATGATATTAATAGATATATCAATGATATTATATTAATAGATATACTAATGATATTAATATATATACTAATTATATTAATAGATATATCAATGATATTAATAGATATACTAATGATATTAATAGATAAAGGAATGATATTAATAGGTATACTAATGATATTAATTGATAAAGCAATGATATTAATAGATATACTGATGATATTAATAGATATACTAATGATATTAATAGATATATCAATGATATTAATAGATATATCAATGATATTAATAGATATATCAATGATATTAATAGATATATCAATGATATTAATAGATATACTAATGATATTAATAGATATTAATACTAATGATATTAATAGATATATCAATGATATTAATAGATATACTAATGATATTAATAGATATACTAATGATATTAATAGATATACTAATGATATTAATAGATAAAATAATGATATTAATAGATATACTAATGATATTAATAGATATACTAATGATATTAATAGATATACTAATGATATTAATAGA
The DNA here is from genome assembly GCA_949128135.1 of Parasteatoda lunata. Taxonomy (NCBI): domain Eukaryota; kingdom Metazoa; phylum Arthropoda; class Arachnida; order Araneae; family Theridiidae; genus Parasteatoda; species Parasteatoda lunata. Next base: position 2,060,067 of record OX421974.1, on the reverse strand, counting down.
TATACTAATGATATTAATAGATATACTAATGATATTAATAGATATATCAATGATATTAATAGATAACAATGACATTAATAGATATATCAATGATATTAATAGATATATCAATGATATTAATAGATATATCAATGATATTAATAGATATATCAATGACATTAATAGATATACTAATGATATTAATAGATATACCAATATATTATAAGATATACTAATGATATTAATAGATATACCAATGATATTAATAGATATACTAATGATATTAATTGATATATCAATGATATTAATAGATATACTAATGATATTAATAGATATACTAAGGATATTAATAGATATACCAATGATATTAATAGATATATTAATGATATTAATAGATAAAGCAATGATATTAATAGATATACTAATGATATTAATAGATATATCAATGATATTAATAGATATATCAATGATATTAATAGATATATCAATGATATTAATAGATATATCAATGATATTAATAGATATATCAATGATATTAATAGATATATTAATGATATTAATAGATATACTAATGATATTAATAGATATATCAATGATATTATATTAATAGATATACTAATGATATTAATATATATACTAATGATATTAATAGATATATCAATGATATTAATAGATATACTAATGATATTAATAGATAAAGCAATGATATTAATAGATATACTAATGATATTAATAGATAAAGCAATGATATTAATAGATATACTAATGATATTAATAGATAAAGTAATGATATTAATAGATATATCAATGATATTAATAGATATATCAATGATATTAATAGATATATCAATGATATTAATAGATATATCAATGATATTATATTAATGGATATACTAATGACATTAATAGATTTACTAATGATATTAATAGATATACTAATGATATTAATAGATATACTAATGATATTAATAGATATACTAATGATATTAATAGATATACTAATGATATTAATAGATATACTAATGATATTAATAGATATATCAATGATATTAATAGATATACTAATGATATTAATAGATATACTAATGATATTAATAGATATATTAATGATATTAATAGATATACTAATGATATTAATAGATATACTAATGATATTAATAGATATACTAATGATATTAATAGATATACTAATGATATTAATAGATATACTAATGATATTAATAGATATAATAATGATATTAATAGATATACTAATGATATTAATAGATATAATAATGATATTAATAGATATACTAATGATATTAATCAATGATATTAACAGATATACCAATGATATTAATAGATAACAATGATATTAATAGATATACCAATGATATTAATAGATAACAATGATATTAATAGATATATCAATGATATTAATAGATAACAATGACATAATAGATATATCAATGATATTAATAGATATATCAATGATATTAATAGATATATCAATGATATTAATAGATATATCAATGATATGAATAGATATATCAATGATATTAATAGATATACTAATGATATTAATAGATATACCAATGATATTAATAGATATACTAATGATATTAATAGATATACCAATGATATTAATAGATATACTAATGATATTAATAGATATATCAATGATATTAATAGATATACTAATGATATTAATAGATATACTAATGATATTAATAGATATACGAATGATATTAATAGATATACCAATGATATTATTAGATATATTAATGATATTAATAGATAAAGCAATGATATTAATAGATATACTAATGATATTAATGGATATATCAATGATATTAATAGATATATCAATGATATTAATAGATATACTAATGATATTAATAGATATACCAATGATATTAATAGATATACTAATGATATTAATAGATATACCAATGATATTAATAGATATACTAATGATATTAATAGATATATCAATGATATTAATAGATATACTAATGATATTAATAGATATACTAATGATATTAATAGATATACGAATGATATTAATAGATATACCAATGATATTATTAGATATATTAATGATATTAATAGATAAAGCAATGATATTAATAGATATACTAATGATATTAATGGATATATCAATGATATTAATAGATATATCAATGATATTAATAGATATATCAATGATATTAATAGATATATCAATGATATTAATAGATATATCAATGATATTATTAGATATATTAATGATATTAATAGATATACTAATGATATTAATAGATATATCAATGACATTATATTAATAGATATACTAATGATATTAATATATATACTAATGATATTAATAGATATATCAATGATATTAATAGATATACTAATGATATTAATAGATAAAGCAATGATATTAATAGATATACTAATGATATTAATAGATAAAGCAATGATATTAATAGATAAAGCAATGATATTAATGGATATACTAATGATATTAATAGATATATCAATGATATTAATAGATATACTAATGCTATTAATAGATATATCAATGATATTAATAGATATATCAATGATATTAATAGATATATCAATGATATTAATAGATATATCAATGATATTAATAGATATATCAATGATATTAACACACCCACATTTTTTTAAGTTCTTCTAAAGTAATATCATCATTGTCCTCCGCATTTTCCAAATTCACAGTGTTGACAAAGATTCCAATTTTAGCAAAACTGTTACGAATAGTACGATCTGTGACATCATAGCTCCATGTTTTAGAAATTTCTGTTATGCTTTCTCGTCAATCGATTTTTGGCATGGATTTCTGTATGAAATGCAAGCAGAAAAAGATTTTACTGATTTCTATAAAAGTTAGGTTGATGCGAAAATCAATTCAAGGTCTTTTTCCCCATAAAATGCGTTAAAAAATTTATAATTTTCTCAAATATTTTAGAAAATAGGGAAAGTAGATCTAAAAAAAATTCGTTAAATAGAAAATTCCCTTCGCTATATGGAAGTTATTTTGCAAAGAAATTTCCAAAATGTTCTTGGTTCCAGGAAAAAATTCGCAAAATAGAGAAATTCGTAAAATGGAAGTTCGTTAAATAGAAGTCCGACTGTATATGCATTTTTTAATAGTTTTTTGAATATGGCTCTTTGAAGACGAAAAAGCATAGATTTTCTTACAAAATGACTGATAACTAAAAAACTAATCCAAATTTTTGAAAAAAAAAAAAAAAAATGCTTCTTCATTATGTCAAAACACTATTATGTGCCGAGTTTCGTGCCTGGGCGAGGCTTCTGGGGCGATATATTGTAATTACAGACACGGACACAGCCGCGTTTATTATTATGTATAGATTATAGAACTAAATTTGGCTTCAGTTAGGAAGCCGACAACGGATTGTCTACCGTCCATCCCCATAAGAATTGTTTTCGCCCTGATTCGATTCTGAACATTCTACAGAAATAGAAGTAAATTGTTATTAAAGGTCTGTATGTTTTTATTTGAACAATAAAGATAATTACACTCTCATAAGAAGATTGACATGAATCTGTCAATTTTATAATATTTAATGGTTATCAGCGACGGTTTTGTTAACCCTAGTTCGCATTCATTATTAGTATTCTCTCTGTGCTGTGTGTGTGTGTGTTCGATTAACAAACAGGATTTATTTTAACAAATTATGTATGCATCCTCTAAATTAGGGATTTTTTCTTTATATTGTCCCGTAAAAATAATTTTACTGACTTTCGTGTATAAATGTTACTTTACTGTAATGTCAGTGTTACTGAAAAATAAAAATGGCTACTTCATACCATGGTTAAAGAACATTTTTGGTAGAATTAAACACCAAGAGTTAAAGTATGATGTTTCACTACACCACTTTTGTGTAAAATACTTTTTGGCGTGGAAATACACAAGACAATTTTTAAGCTTCACAGTTAGGTTCACCTGAGAACTTTAGAGAACCTGTAAGTGTATCTCAAAAACAAAAGTACTCTACGTCAAAGTGGTCCATTCTGCCAAGAATGCACAACTTGACGTAACTCTGAATGACTGGATTCAACAATTCTCACCGACAAAGGAGTGAAATTCTTTCATTTAATTTTCAACAAATAAAATACGTGGATGGAATAACAACAACTATAGTTGATATTATTCTGGAATTTTAACGGTTATTTTTCTGACGAAAGGACGCTGTTTTTCGAAAGTATCATCCATTTAAAGAACGATAAAAGTAAATTTTTGAAAGTAAGCAAAAAATCCCTAGAATTATGAAAAGAAATTTCGAATAAATATTTTTTTAAAAAATATGTCGTCATCAGAAGAACAAATGTTGACACACACAGAGCTGAATAGGACATCACTACGAATTCGGCTAACCGTGGGAGAACTTTTCACTTCATTTCGTTCATGACTTCATTATTTCCATCAGAAAATTCCTCCTTGAAAACTAGTTTGTTCCAATACATGATACAGGAGTTCCCTTGTCTTGTGAGTAGGATTTAAAGTCCCAAGACTACGAAGTTGAATATTGATAATCGTAAGCTCGAAATTCGGGCGGCTGCTTAGTAAAACATAAAATAAAATAAAATTTAAATAAAAACAAAATATAATAAAATAAAGTTAAAAAAACTAAAAATAAAATTAAAATAATTGAATAAATAAAAAATATATTAAAATAAGATAAAATAAAAAAAATCAATAAATAAAATAAAAATTGTATAATTTAAATGAAAAATAAACTAAAAATTAAAATAAAAATTGAAATAAAATAAAAGATAAAATAAAAAACTGAAACAAAAGAGACAACAACAAACCACGCAGTAAGACAAAAGACACATTTTCCGACATTCTTATTTAACATATTTTTCACTTACTTTTATATGCTAACTCAATGAATTTATGAAAAGGTATTCTAAATAAAAAAATTTCCTTTTTCTTTAATCTCTAAGGGATCATTTTGACACAGGAAGCTCAATTTTTATAAGAATTATCGAAACACATGAAAAACATTTATTGATATAAATGTTTGTGAAACTCGCTATCTACAATTTTTAGTCTTTTATTCTTTTCAGTAGTGTGGAAAACATTTATGTGGAAGTCTCTAGAAGTATTTGATCAAAGCATCTACATTTCAGTTGCATTAAACTATATATTTAATGAATGCACCCTAAATATTTCCAAGTTTTGTGACAAACTTTTCACCATAAAAATCTTGCAGAGAAGGGGAAATATTTCTTGAACATTGCCTTCTAAAAACTATCCGGAAATAAAAATCCCTCTTCTCAAAGTCGGCGCGGGAGAAGAAGTAATCATTCTTTTCCATAAATTCTGCACCATATGTTTAGGACCAATGTGCCGCGGTCAGCTGATCCCAATCAACCTCTCCAGGAAGTCCGTTTTTGGTTATTTGTTGATGAGATTAAATTTCTAGCCATGATTATTATTGACAAATAGTTTTCTTGGCTATTCTATGACATGCTGAGACATTTAAAATTGGGTAGTCAGATTTTATAGATTGAATTTATGAATTAATTTAATTCGATCAGAGTGGATAGATTGTCTACGATGGATTGAAGTCTTTAATTGAAATAAAACTTTTGGCTCCTTTTATTACAGATTTTAAATGGATCGTTTCTACCAACGGTCTCTGGTATGGTACACTAGCACCCGGAAATAAAATACGTGGTCCGGTTTGAATATTATGGGTCAATAAAGGGAGATATAGGACCATGATGTAATACAGAATATTGACTTCAAATTTCCTCATTTTAACGCTATTATATATATATATATATATATATATATATATATATATATATAATAGCGTTAAACTAGCGTTATATATATATATATATATATATATATATATATATATATACATAGTAATCAATAGGACCACAATGTGGACCCCTATTAGGCCTATAATTATTTTCTCTGAAAGGATACATTATTTCCCGGTAGTATAATACGTGGTTTAGTTTGAATATTATAGGTAAATATTAAGGCCATGCTGCAATACAAAATATTGACTTCGAATTTCCTCATTTTAACGCTATTATTTATATACATACATAATAACTAATAGGCCCACATTGTGGACCCCCCATTAGGCCTTTAATTATATTCTCCTATAGGTTATGGTCCTATAGGGTGTGGTCTAGTTTGAATATTAGGATTCAATATAAGGGTGATAGTCATTTGATTTTTTAGATTTCGTAAAAAAGGTAAATAACATTAATGTTACTTTAAGAGTGCTTCAATGTTGATCTAATTTTCCCAACGAGAAATTAGTTTGTAGATTATTTGAAACAATTTGTTAGTTCAACATTAGCTGTAGAATAACTCATTTCTTTTTTACATTTTGGAGACACCTCCCTCTAGTGATTCCTATCCTGGTGGTCATTATGAGACAAAAAATTATAACATATTCTCTTCATTGACTGAAACTTTTATCAACGATAATTTAAAATCATCCTTTGTAATAAAAATGGATTCCATATATTCGTTAACCATCCGAAAGTTTGCTACTCATGAATTTAAAGTTGTAAAAATTTTTTTTTTTCTCCAGTTTCCCATTAGTAGGTTTATATCATTTTAAAACAGCTATTTTCTTAAAAACACAAACTTACGTCAAAGCGTGTTAGATTAAAAAAAAAATTATTATCTTCACCGTTAAATCTCCTTTGATATTTCAAGAAAGGTTAAACATGACTTAATGACATAAAATGCTCGAAATAACTCCCTTGAGGAGCAGAGCATTTTCTTTCTTTTCTTCGTAAAACTTTATTAATTTCGAAGATTAATCGTTACTCTAGGCGGTTTGAAAAAAAAAAAAAGAGAAGTAAAACCCGTGTTGACAACTGAAAGATTACTGTCGTAAGGTGGTTGAGGGAAAGAGTTTCTCGCAGACAGACCTTGCGTGAAGTTGAGAATTGAAAGAAGAATCCTAAGATTATTTCTTCTATTGCTCAATAGTCTTTTATTTTATTTATTTATTTTAAAGGGTAAATAAGGCTTTTAGTAGACAGACCAAGAATCTTTATTTTATTTATTTACTTAAAAGGAAAAATAGGGTAAGAGAAGCTTGAAAAAGTAAGCACTCTTTCTGACATTTGAGAAAAATGAGAATTTTTAATTTTCGCAACAAAAATGCTTCAGTATTTAGTATTTAAAATTATTTTAATACAAAAGCAATTTTTTCCACAACTAACGGAGAAAATGCGAATTTATGACTTTTCACGAAAAAACTTTTAATGCATTCGGTGTGTCAGCCCTTTTTCAATGAAGCATGTGAATCAATCATGTGTATTTCAACTGATTCAATTAAGCAGGCTTAGTTATTTTAATACAAAAGCAATTTTTTCCACAACTAGCGGAGAAAATGCGAATTTATGACTTTTCACGAAAAAACTTTTAATGCATTCGGTGTGTCAGCCCTTTTTCAATGAAGCATGTGAATCAATCATGTGTATTTCAACTGATTCAATTAAGCAGGCTTAGTTATTTTAATACAAAAGCAATTTTTTCCACAACTAACGGAGAAAATGCGAATTTATGACTTTTCACGAAAAAACTTTTAATGCATTCGGTGTGTCAGACCTTTTTCAATGAAGCATGTGAATCAATCATGTGTATTTCAACTGATTCAATTAAGCAGGCTTAGTTATTTTAATACAAAAGCAATTTTTTCCACAACTAGCGGAGAAAATGCGAATTTATGACTTTTCACGAAAAAACTTTTAATGCATTCGGTGTGTCAGCCCTTTTTCAATGAAGCATGTGAATCAATCATGTGTATTTCAACTGATTCAATTAAGCAGGCTTAGTTATTTTAATACAAAAGCAATTTTTTCCACAACTAACGGAGAAAATGCGAATTTATGACTTTTCACGAAAAAACTTTTAATGCATTCGGTGTGTCAGCCCTTTTTCAATGAAGCATGTGAATCAATCATGTGTATTTCAACTGATTCAATTAAGCAGGCTTAGTTATTTTAATACAAAAGCAATTTTTTCCAGAACTAGCGGAGAAAATGCGAATTTATGACTTTTCACGAAAAAACTTTTAATGCATTCGGTGTGTCAGCCCTTTTTCAATGAAGCATGTGAATCAATCATGTGTATTTCAACTGATTCAATTAAGCAGGCTTAGTTATTTTAATACAAAAGCAATTTTTTCCACAACTAACGGAGAAAATGCGAATTTATGACTTTTCACGAAAAAACTTTTAATGCATTCGGTGTGTCAGCCCTTTTTCAATGAAGCATGTGAATCAATCATGTGTATTTCAACTGATTCAATTAAGCAGGCTTAGTTATTTTAATACAAAAGCAATTTTTTCCACAACTAGCGGAAAAAATGCGAATTTATGACTTTTCACGAAAAAACTTTTAATGCATTCGGTGTGTCAGCCCTTTTTCAATGAAGCATGTGAATCAATCATGTGTATTTCAACTGATTCAATTAAGCAGGCTTAGTTATTTTAATACAAAAGCAATTTTTTCCACAACTAACGGAGAAAATGCGAATTTATGACTTTTCACGAAAAAACTTTTAATGCATTCGGTGTGTCAGCCCTTTTTCAATGAAGCATGTGAATCAATCATGTGTATTTCAACTGATTCAATTAAGCAGGCTTAGTTATTTTAATACAAAAGCAATTTTTTCCACAACTAGCGGAAAAAATGCGAATTTATGACTTTTCACGAAAAAACTTTTAATGCATTCGGTGTGTCAGCCCTTTTTCAATGAAGCATGTGAATCAATCATGTGTATTTCAACTGATTCAATTAAGTTGAATACACTGATTCAATGTTCCGACAAGGAATGCATGGATTAACTTATCTCATATGAGAGTAATCAGTGAATTAAAGGAATGTTTTCCGTTTAAATTACAACAGTAAAACTCATGTGTAGATTCTCCTCATTCACAACTCTCATATAATAGTTTCTTAAAAAAATTAATGATTACGCAATCAAAGTGCAAAAGTAGTAGGTCACACTAGAGCTGCACGATAGGTTATTGGCGATTGCCTGACGATGATCCGAAGACATCACAGTTTTGATACCCTATGGAAGAGCGTTGGTAGTCTGACGACCTGCGCTTCAAGTCTAGCCTTTTACGGTAAAAAAATCTAACGAGAAACGATACTGCAAGGTATCAAAGTGGTCACCCACCCGCTCATTGACCTGTGACTTCGGTGTTCTACTAGGAACCGTGTTTTACGATCACCGTGAGACTTATATAGAGAGATTGCTTTTTAATGGGTTTCACGCTTGGTTAAAAAATGCTTTGAACTTGTAAAGGCACATTTGATGCTGGAATAAATCTCAAAATATTTTTGTTAACTAATCCGATTCAAAATTTAGAGCTGGTGGGTAGGGCCTATGTCCAAGAGTTCGTGGGTTCACTCTCAGGCCGGCCGAAGACACCTCGAGTGACTGATGCATGTTAAATCTGTCGGAGTCGCAAAGTTCTCCATGTTCCCATAACAAATCGATACCTCTGGGGATCCAGGAGTTGTCTTCTGGATTGGGTTCAAAATGACAAGGCTACGGAGTTAAACATTAGTAAACAAAAGACTGTTTAACGACGGTTATAAAAAATGAAATGAAAAATCATAAATATCTAAGATAACAGAAATTTACTCTACTCATATAGAATTTGCCATTTCATATAGTATAAGGAACATCCAACTTGTTCGTCTCGATGGAAATTATTTTATTCTTTTTTTTTCTTTTCTGTCGCGTGTTACTCGATGCGTAATATTGATTAATTTGTTCATAAAATTTGTTCCTTGAGAACACTTTTCTAAGTAAAAACTCCGACAGAAAGGAAATATCAATGGGTTGTTGTTAAAAGATTTTGGAAACAATCTCGTTCCATTTAAAATACCGCCTTTTCGTAGCTGAGAGCATTTTTGCTAAACGATCTGTTGTTTTCAATTATCTCCAAAGAAGAAAAAGAATCTACTTTAAACTACAAATAATTTTAGAGTGTAATTAAGAGTTTTTTTTCAGAACATATTTTTTCACGCACGACCGTAAAATGAATGTCAGAATCGATTAAAATCCAATTTTGTTTACAAACGATTCTTTTTTTATGTCGCTTTTGCAAATGACACTTTTAGTTATGGCCTTCTTGCATCACATTTATCAGTTGCCACTAAATTGCTTAAATGAAAAATAATCTTCTTTATAAAATTTTATTCTGTATAGAAGAAGGAAATTCCAGTCAAATTAGGTTTGATAAAGGTACCTTGTTTGACTATACATATTTGGCATGTTGACAAGAAAAATATCTAAATAATTTGTTTACGCTGAGTTTAAACCTCAGCGTAATAAATGTTAAGACATGTAAGTTAATAGAAACCCCTCTAAACAAATGGGCTTGTTGTTTTGAATGTCTGGTCGTGGTCAAATTTTTGCCTAAATTTGACCCTACTATTTATATGGACGCGTGTCCGAGTTGTCAAGCTGTGAAAGTATTCACCCCAGCAAAGTATTCACCTATATACAGTCGGACCTCTATTTAACGAAGTTGCTAAATCCCGATAATAAGTTCGTTATACGGAAAATTCGTTAAATAGAAAATCACCTTTTGAAATACAACACAAAACAGGTTTAAATTAAAAAACGCGAGATATAATTAAAATAACAATAAATATACTTTTATCTTTATTTTATTTATAAATTTTAGCCATAAAAGAAATGGAAAGAATAGAGCAACGCTATCATGATAAACACATCTAAAAAACTAAAATTATAGCTGTATTTATTAACTGTATAAAATGCAAAGTAATTTTAAACATGCGTTCGTAACTTTAATTACTACTGATAAAATCCGTTAATTTTGCCTTGAGTTGGAAACAAAAAGGGATTTAACTACTTTTTATAAAATAAATTTTAAAGAAAGCAATAAAACTTTACATAAATCAGTGGCTTCGAAAATCAATTTAAGTTCATTTCCCCCATAAAATGCGTTAACAAGTTTGAAATGCTCTGAAATATTTTAGGAAATAAGGAAAGTGGATCCCAAAGAAAATTTCGTTAAATAGAAAATTCCTTTCGCTATTTGGAAGTTATTTTGCGAAGAAATTTCCAAAATGTTCTTGGTTCCTAGAAAAAATTCGCAAAATGGAAGTTTGTTAATATATATATATATATATATATATAGCACAAAAAAACAAAGAGAAAAAAAGATAAAAACAAAGAAAATTTAATAAGTAATATTAACTGCGCATAAGCTGCAAGCATATAGAACTCATAAAATAAGCGAAAAAATTGAGAAAAAATGGAGGGAAAAAAAAATTATTAAAAATCCGGAAAATAAAGTAAAGAAAGGATATAATCTCTTCATCAGCTCACACGATTATATCCGCAAAAAGGAGTGCTTTCTAATATTGGATCAATATAGCCAAAGCAAAATATATCAATACAATAGTGTGAGGAGCACTCAAAAAATTGAAACGAAATTAGAACACATTAAGAAAAAAATAAACAAATATATCAAGCAAAAAACAGAAATTAAAATGTAAAGAGATTATAGAACAGTACACGAGAGGAAATCTGCATAGTGAGGAGCGAATTTAAATGAACTTACTCGTACCGGCATCTTTCAAGAATGATTTAAAATATTTACGTAATAAGATTGCCAGATTACAAACTATGAAAACAGAAGCATAAATAAAGTGATATCTTATGGCACGTTCTTACTGTAATACTAAAGCGCGTCAATTTTGTTAGTTACCTTGGATGGGACCGAAAATGAATGTGCGCAAGGTAATCTAAAGTTTGTAATTAATAAGTTTGATAATTAATTATACATTTATAATAATTGATTATATAAATTACATTATAATAATTTTTTTCTCTCCTTTTTTTCTCAATTTTTTCGCTTATATATATATATATATATATATATATATATATATATATATATATATATATATATATATATATACATATATATATATGGGTGATTCTTTTTAAACATGACAATTCGGACCAAAACATTTCTTCAAATTTAAAGTCTTCAAAATAATCTAAAAATTTTTTTGTATAGTTCTTTAGTTACACTTATTTATATCTTACAGGCAGCAGTGTAGTTTATTGACATTTACTCGAGAGAAAAAAATAAAAGAGAAATTCACCAAATCTTGAATGCCAGGAAAATGACATATTAGCTTAGAAGTTTAAAAAACAGTCATTTTAAGTTAATAGTAAGTAACTCAACTTAAGCCTTTATGTTAGAGGGACCATAAATTGCTTAAATTTATTCTTTTTATCCACTGCAGAAAGAATCAAATTTTTTTTGTTGCTGATATGTACAGTCCTCAAAAAAAAAAAAAAAAAAATATATCACCCTGAATAATTTTCGTTCTAATGATCGGATTTTCACGAACTAAGTGTCAATCTTAATGGTTCTTGGGGGTGACCTCAAATATGCTAATTAGTTAGTGCTAACTATTAATTAAGTTACGAAATCAGACACAAAAACGTACTTTCTCTGAATAAACATATTTTTTTTTACATATTTGGAATCCAGATGCGTGAATTAGGGGGAGGGTAGACAAAATTTTGAAAAAAATGGATGGTAAATAGGGTCGCAACAAAGGTTTATATATTTGGCGATAGTCCAGAAAACCGCCAAAAAAAGTCGCCAGCGCAAATGAATATTTTAAGATAACCCATTGACTAATTCAAAACAAGAATGCTTAATTTTACTAGATTGCTAAGCAACCAAGCTCTGACGGGGAAAAAAATTGAAATAATGTTTTGTGATTACTCAGAGAGGTTTAATTAATAGTTAATGGAAAATATTTCGAAGTTTCTAGGCAATAGACAATTTTTTAGCTGATTTCTGTCCAAAAAGCAAAGTTTTTTAATTTTAATCTCCCTTGAAAAGAAAATTTGAATCGATTATAAATTTTTTATGATTTTCTAAGTTTTTAGAATTTAAATACATGAACTTTTTATCTGATATTATTTAGATTATGTTGTTTTTGCTATATTTATTCGAGGATTTCATACTAAAATCAAATTAACATAACTTATTATGGCTATATACAAAATTTTAGGGATAATCATTTTTACAGCTTTAATCGAGTCTTCTAAGCAAGAAAGTTTGAAGAAAAAAAAGTGCTTGAAAAATAAAATGTATATTGTATAGTAATTCTAATGCACATTCACAAGTTTTTCTATAATTTACGATATTTCTTTTTTCTATAACTCAAGGAATTGCTGAATGTTTAGTGGTATTTTAAAATCATTGAAATATGTTATGTTTAAGAATAAGATATTGAAATAATATGTTGCATATTGTATGATTCATTGTTTCAAAAATCGCTTCATTCTGCTAGATATTTAGATTACAAGGTTTTCTTTGGATAAAGATGATTAGCAAATAGCATTCTTATGCTTCGATACATTTAGAAACTTACGTTCGCAAATTCACCATAAAATATCGCACAGCATATTCTTCAATTACGATAAGCTACATTTACCACCAAATACTGATACTATGATTATTTTTGTTTTCTTATATATATCTGATATGATACTCTCTTTTTAATCAGAGCTTGTAAGGTCCTTAAGATACTGAAATGGGGGTACGAAAACTTAAAAGACAAACTATTTAATTTCCTTAACTCAAAATATCTGGTCTCAAAATTTTAATTATAAAGTTAAATATAACTTTTACAATATTGATGCTCTTATGTTTTTAAAGACCACATAAATCCTGTTAAAATATGAAAATGCATAATTTACTTTAACGAGTGTAAAATCCTTATCAAAATAATGATTAACACCAAAATGTAAAACAGTATAATTGATGATAAAAACTCAACTGGCTTCAAAAAATATGAAGAGGGAAGTGAAAGTCGACATGTTTCGAGCGTTCAAATATAATCGCCCATTCTCAAAACTTATCAAGCTTGAATTTGTGACTTTTATTATTGCGCTCAAAACATGTCTATTTTTATCATCATCTATTAATTTTTAAATCAATGAAGTTTTTATATTTTCGATTCAATTTCTTGGGATTATCTATTTAGTTACACAACATATTAAATTATTTCACTCGATATTAAAATAAGTTTTACTTAAGTTATAGGCACAGGTTCTTAGATTGAAAAAATAATAATTCGCTACTTTGTAAAAAAATCAATGCAGTACAATTTTTTTTTTGCTGCAAGCCTTAACATTTTAATTTAAGGACATAAAAAAATTCCGTTTACAATTGAAATTTCAAAAGTCGAATGTGAAAATTGAATGTCCCTTAGCACCAGAAATCGAAATTAAATAGTTACAAGGACAACTATTTTAAACAATTTAGCGTTTCCGTCCTACTCGAAGTTGTTTGAAAAGGTATTTTTTATATATCGATTCCAAAGTTTATTCTACAAATATTTTAGGGTATACTTTCGGAGTATTTTGATCGAGTTTATTTTTACACCCTTATTTGCTTAAAATTATTAAATAATATGCTTAAAATAAATTATTCAAGCAACATGATTTAACGCATTTATAGTATAATAGTAAACGGGCTTCCATCGCATATCCTTAACCTTGATACCGCTATCATTAAATGAATGGAATAAGCTTAGATAAATAATAAAAGTTAATTTTTTCCTCGTTTTAATTTTCAAGGAAATATGTTTCGATCAAACAGATTTCATTCTGGAAATAGCGAAATTATTGAGTAGGTCCCATGGAGCAATATCATTCTTATCTGGTTTTCACAGTTCTGTAAAAAGTATGTTAGCCTTCTTGCCACGTTTTTTATTAACTTTTTATTTTTTTATTTTTAATCAAAATAAGTTCGGAAATTTGCGTATTTTTTATTGCATTTTTTTAAAATCAGATGATTCTAAAATTCGCACGGCTTCGGAAACTTCTTACAAATTTCAATTTTTTTGTGTTTCCTGCTAAACAAAATAAGGCATTGTTCCTGATAACAAATTATACTACAATAATATCTTGGGAATCATGCTAAAGTAAAAAATTAAACAAAATAGTTTAGTATATTATCCGGAAAAAAATCTACATGGAATCATAAAGAAAGAATCATTTAAGATACTGAGATATTTTAAGAGGCTTAAAAATTTCGGCTACGTATTTGACAGCTTTTTATGTTCGGTATCTTTATACTCTTTGTACTGACTTATAAAACATGGACACTATTTTAGATAATCTATGTTGAAGTCAGAAGAAACAAAACAAAAAGACAATCAATGATTTATATTCTTTTTTCGAAAAAAATAGTATGCTTAGTAAATAATCAGCTGCTTTGCATTAAATAATTTTAAACAGCGGAGTGTTTTTAATTACTTAACAAAGCTTTATTCTTAGCTAACAGACAATAATTCTTTTAAAAAAACTTGACTATAATGTAAAAAGGAACTTTACTTTAAAGAAAATCTAAATTAATGTACTAAAAAAATTGATTAGTATATTAATGAAGAAATAATAAATGTAGTAGGGTAAAGAATAAAATTTTTAAAAATGCTAAAATTTAATTAAATAGTTGGTAAAATAGTTCTGCGAAACACTTCCGGACAGGTGATTAAGAAATTACTTTTAAGATTAACTCGATATATAAGATGTTGAGAAATTTGCGATGATGTGAGATATGCCTAAATATGTTTACTACGTATTATTATTAATATTTATAACAAATATATTCAAGAAACTGATAAATATTTTATTCCAAATCTACTCATACGTATGTATATTATTGTAATTGTGTCAGTTATTGAGAAAAAAAAACTAAAAAATAATCACATTAAATAAGCACAATCTGGTGTATAATCATATTCTATCAGAAGCATGCTTTTATAAAACTCGACATTCGTTGAATAAAATGTTTTTTATTCAATAAAATGTTTTATTCAAATTTCTTTACTTAATTTCAAATAGATTTTTAGAGGACTAAAAAAGAAACATTGTATTTTATAGTTTTAAAAAAATAAAAATAAAAATATTAGCAAACGATTATTAGCCAAAAAAATATGAATGAAATTTTACGCCACGCGGGCTAAATCAAGTTCTTCGTAAGTTTATCACATTTTAATATTAATCGCCCCATTTAATCATTTTTTCATTGTCGCTAAATTATTTTTTTTTAAATAATTAATTTTAATTTTTCTCATCTTCTAATAAATAAAAACAGTTGAAACTTTAGATTTTTCAATTGAAAAACATGTAGATTAATATGGTATAAAAAAATCCATACCTTATAATTCAAAATTTTTTCATCCTCTCTTTAATTAAATAATAAAAAATAATTAATAATTATTAAAAATTATTTTTTTCATGAAATTATCTTTGGGCAAATGCGTTTTATGAGTGGGTGCAATATTTTTTTTGAATTGCTTCATTAGTTTTTAAAATATGACTGAAAACGCAAAAAGTGAAATTAACATTAAGGGGTCCAAACTTTGAATCGCTCTCCTGACCAAACTATGGGGACCACATTTCCTAGATTGCGGCTACCCCCTATAATTTGAAGATAAGAAATCCAAATATGTAAAAAAAAATATGTTTATTCAGAGAAAGTTCGTTTTGTGTCTGATTTCGTAATTTAATTAATAGTTAGCACTAACTAATTAGCATATTTGAGGTCACCCCCAGGAACCATTAAGATTGACACTTGGTTCGTGAAAATCCGATCATTAGAACGAAAATTATTCAGGGTGATATCTTTTTTTTTGCGGACTGTACAGAATAAAATTGTGTATAATAATCAATCATTAAATAAATAAATAACTTTGATTACATACATCCAACCATATTACAATCATACATAAACTTGGTATTAGGTTAATATTCGCTTTTTCTTCTTACAGTATGAGCAGTTAAAAAAAATTTCTTAAAATAACTCAGATAAATCTATGTAGTTTATGTTATTAATGATTTCAAGAAGCCAGGAAAATGACAACACAAAAACCTACTGATCTTGAAAAATTTCATGAAATAAATTTTGAACCAGAAAATTGGTTCTTTATTCATGCAACAAGACACGTTCATATAGGAGGGTATCTAATCATTCTATTAACATAAGATATTGATTGCTGTCTCTATCTATTTTGGTTATAAACCACTAAATAAAAATAACCTGGAAAATGACAGATTTTCTTGGGACAAACAAATTATTGACGGAAAAAGTTATTTTAAACGAAGCTTTTGTAAATAATACCCTCTGTGTATATTCTAGAAATGCTTACATCGATTGAGATAAAAAAAATTAGATATTGAAAAATTTATGGTAAGTTTTGAAGTTAGTTATTATTGGAAACATTGTTTGGGACATGCCAGGAAAATGACATTTTGAAGTTCAATTAAATTTTTTAACTATACAAAACAGTCAATTCTAGTGCAAAGTCATTTTAAAATGCTAACAGCAATGCAATTTATTATTTTTTTTAAAAAGTTCTTTTAGTATTATAGTATTAGATCTTGGAGCAAGGGACAGTGAATTGTCATAGTTCGTGAGAATCACCCATATATATACATATATATATATATATATATATATATATATATATATATATATATATATATATATATATTTGTATTTAGTTTTTTTTGTCAAAAAAAAAAAGATAAAACTCTCTTCGGAGACATGGATTATTCTTTTACTAGTATACTTTTTAGGAAAAGGTAGTGAAAGCGGAATTTTTATCCAGTCATCAGAATAAGGCGATGAAGGAAAATATTATTGGATCTAAGAAAAATGAAGGTCGTTATTAGAGGTTTAATAAAGAAATCAATCAGTTTGAGATCGATAGATGCGAAGTAATGATTGTCTCAGGCCGGGATAGCCTGGTTGGTAGGGCATCATGTCGAAGAGATCGTGGCCCCCGCCGCCAGCCGAAGACGGTAGTAAATGGTGACTGATGCACGTTAAATCTGTTGGGTCACAAAGTCCTCTATGTTCCCATAACAAATCAATACCTCTTGGGGTACTGATCCAGGAGCTCCCTTGTCTTCTGGATCGTGATCAAAATGACAAGGATACGGAGTCGAACACTGGTAGTCGTAAGCCCGGAATTGGGTCGGCTGGTCAACGACGATAATAAAATAAAATCATGCTGATCTGAGCCGTGATGGCTCAAGGGGTAGAGCGCTCGTTTTCGAATGAGGAGACCCGGGTTCGAATACCAGCTATAGCTAGACGATACGAATTCCGCATCTGGTTTGCACGGACCACAGTGTTGAATTAAAAATATCCTCAGTGGCAGGCGTATCATGGGTCTCCTTGCCGCCAGGCTAAACATGGGAGGCTTTCGTGGTTTTCCTCTCCATGTAACGCAAATGCGGGTTAGTTCAATCGAAAAAGGCTAATTTCTCCCAACAGGAGTTCCCTTGTCTTCTGGATTATGTCCAAAATGACAAAGCTTCGTATTTGAACAATAGTAGTCCAAAACAATACTGTTTAACGACGGATATAAAATAAAATAAAATCATGCTTCCCTTTCAATTCATTCAGGTGACAATTTATTCTTTTATGACAATGTTTATGTTTTTTTTTTTTTGAAATGATTAATTTTATTTACTAACTCGCCAATTCGATAAGTTAAATCGTAATAAGGAAAATTAATTGAGCGAATTTTAACGCAAATGAAATTTAATTTTTTGTATCAATGAGACTCAAACGGCTTTTATTTCGTGTATTAGTTATAAATGTTTCATTTGATTTTTATGTTTAATTAGAAACTTAAATGCTATGACTTTTCTCAGTTGCGTCATTATAAAGCAATTCCTCCCCCCCTATAAATCGAAACTATTTTACAGTTTGAATTTCTTCTCAACAGCGAATCAATAAATGGAGGAGAGAAAAAGTCATTCATTATTGTTATGCAAATATCTATCTTTTCTAAAGCTTTTGTATTCATTTGAAAAGAAAAAAAAATGAAAAGATTTCAATAATTTTTCCTTATGAAAAGGAACTATAAATCAAAGAAACTACTTTCAGTTTTCATAAAAAAAGATAATGAAAACTTATCAGCATTTTGGCTTTTTATTTCAAAATTTTTAAGAGTATGGGTATATTTTTTTTTCTAAACGAAAGCAAATGGAAGTAAAGAAGTTTTTTTTTCCATAAAAAAAATCCTGCATGGTGGCGAAAATGAAAGTATTCCAACCTATGATTAAACTACACTAAATCTATCAACAAACTCCAGAGTTATCGTCTGATTCATTTTTTCACCTCACCTTCGAAATGGTAACGATTTTTTCTTTATTTAAGAAAAAAATTCCTTTCAATATATAAAGCGATAACGTTTTACTACAGATTTCCAAAATGTGTTTTTTTTTTTTTAAAGCTTTTTACATTTTTGATGGAGATTGAAATGAATTAAAGAAATGTTGCTAAAATCATCTCTTTTTTTTTGTTTCCTTTTCGTCACTTCTTTGATGTTATTTAATTTTGGGGATTTGATTGTAGTATTTCAGATGCAAGTAATCAACAGTGGATGAATATTATTACATCAATCATAAGAGAAGAAAATTATTAAATTCTTCCAATAAATAAAGAAATAATGGAATTAGAAAAGTGTAGGGAGAGTTGTTATCGTCAGACCTTCACCCATGAAAAGGCACCCTACCATAAAATAGAGTTCACATGTCTTACATACCAGATAATTGGAATTATATTTTTGTAGTGGTAGATACCCTACAGTACTCCCCCACCAGAATTGTATCTGCGATAGAATTTTATGAACGGATACCACTAGTGATTCATTGCTATTTCGTGAGAAGCCGAGAGAGCTGTATTATAATTACCGTACTTTTGCCGATTGTGAGAGCCGTAATAAGTTCCCGGTTGTGGGTGTTCCTGTGTTGCCATTAGCAGTAGAGTGTATGCAGGGCAACGTTGCTTGTGGTCGAGACTGAGTAGCAATAGCGCGAGGAAGTAGATAATGTCGCAGTCACAAGTCAACTGTTCAATGTGGACAATCCATCGTAGTAGGCGTGTTCAAATCGAAGTGGGAGTTTCTGGGAAGGTAGGCATGTTCACATCACGTCCGGGTCACCCATGAGGGGAGAGTTATGCACCCTGTCAACTTTCATCTATGAAAAGGTACCCCACCCTACAAACGAGTTAACGTGTCTTATATATTAGTGAATTGGAATTGTATTTTTGCAGTGGTAGATACATTACTAAAGTAATAAAATCATGGTAAGGGACTTATTAAGTAAAGAAAAAATAGCAAATTTTCATTCGTCGTACAAATTCATTAAAATCAGTTATTTCATTCTAAATGTTGTAATCAACCAAACCTTCAAATCAAACGTTAAATTGGCACGTTAATCAAAATAAAAAACTTTTAATCAAAATAGCAAAATTAGCATGCATCTAAAGTTGATAATGAAGATGATTTCTGTCATTTTTATATGGTATTTTCAAGCGATACATTTTCAAATGTTTCACAATTTACGTTTTGAATCATTTAAAGAATGTATTGAGTGTCAAATTAAATTATATTTTGATATATGTTGTTTCTTCTTCTGCTTATATTTACACTTCATTTATCATTATATCATCTTCATTTCATAAAAATCTCGTAGAAATGTCTGATTTGTTTCCTTCCGATTTTTAAAATTTGTATAATTGATAGTTCTTGATTCTAAACATTTATAATTTCATACAGAATGATTTTGCTGATACTTCATTCTGCTCTAATATTTAATGTAATTATTTTTGAAAAAAAAGAAAGAAAAAAAAAACATTTTAAGCTCTTTTTTTTGAAAAAAAAAAAGACAAGCTTAACTTGAATTGAATTTTAAAAAAAAGTTTCAATATTTACGAAAAGTGCAAAATTTTTACTCAATGAATTTACGTAACTTACACTACAGCCCATTCTGTCTGGAATATACATATACAAACTATTAGACAAATTGTTTTTACACGACTGTTTGCACTTGTTTACGTTAGTGCATCAATTGGTTAACAATATAATGCAAAATGTTAAAAATAAATACAAATATGAGGCATATGAAAAATCTCCTGAATGAAAACCCATTACATGTATGTTTAAACATAAAAGTGTACTGCATATAAACTCGTGCCAATCATGTCATTATTAAAAGACTACAGTGCGTCTAATCATTGGGTCTAATTATTATAATATAATCTATATATATATAAATGAATGTCTGTGTGTATGTCCTTTATAGACTCCTAAACCATCGGACAGAAAGTGATGAAATTTGTCATACAGATAGTTTCAAGCACGAGGAAGGTCACTGCCAGCATTAGAACATTCTGCGACAAATCGTTCTTGTGTGATGAGCGAAAAACGAAATGGAATTTTCTGATTGGTTAAGCGTTAGCCATTGTTTTAAATTTAACGATTCAATTTTCACATATTTTAAAGATAACATCAGTGATAATTGCTAACTTATAGCTCTGTTTGGTCAAAAAATAGTTTATAGCGCGTATTTAAATATTTGATAATTTTATATTCGCTATGTCAGATGAATTCGATGAACATTACGTGGTAGCACGCGTGGTTTACGTCTTCAAATTTATACTTTGTCTGATGCTACGCGATTTTATTTTATTTGTATTAATTCTTTTAAACGTGTTTCTAAAAAAATACATATTTGAAATCAACGCTAATGAAAATAGAAAAAATTATATTTATGTATTCAAAATGCGAATATTGATGGGAAAGTGGTACTAATTCGTTTAGGAGAATCATAAAAACTCGATGCCAATGAGGCTTTATTATGCCAATGATGTTTAATTAATTAAGGTAATATATGCATATTGAAATAAAAGAAATAAGCTATGTACTAGAAAGAAAAAGAAATGGAGTAAAAGTATTTATTTGTCTAGAAGAACCGTAAAAAGTCGTCTTACTATCGTTGACGCCAATGATGCTTAATTAATGTTGGTAATGTGTATTAATTGAAAAAAAAAGGAACTTCTGTTCTAAAAAGCAAAAATAAAGAGAAAAGCGCTTTGGGTCACCGTAAAAAATCTGCATATTATTATTGACACTAATGCTCAATTAATATTGACAATATTGATTTTACCCCGGATCACATTCTCGAGTGCCCAGCTCTTCCCCATATGTTTTACAACTGGGTATGGTGCCATTGGCTTCAGAACTTCGTGAGATCCTCTACAGTAATGATGTATTGGAGCTTGCGGATGCAGTTTTGGAAGCACACGAGGCCATTTAATTGTCCATGGACACGATAAAAAAAATAATTTAAAAAAATGTATATTGATTGAAATAATATAAAATAAGCTACATGGTAAAAAGCTAAGCCCATGGAAGAAAGATTAATAGGAAATTCGCTTAAGAAAGCATTAAAACATCACCATTCACAGATGACGCTTAATTCATATGTATTCCGGACGGTTTAAGTGTTTTAAGCCCTTCGAAAGGGCCATAAAACAGGACCATTGACCTGAGAAAATCACTTAATAGTGATAAATTTTAACTATCATGAATCGGTCGCGAGCAATATCATCATGCCAAGAGATGCTAAATACATTTTATATTTATTCCATTGGTATGAATTATAAACAAAGAGCTTTTCTTATTTCAATAACGTAAGGACACCGAAGATTACAACATATAACATTCAGTAGAATGAAAATATTATTTTAGCTATACTTAGTGGAAGAACCAGGTAAGTGCCATTTTCAGAAAGAAAAAAGAGCACACGCATCCGAATTATTTTATTACCAATTTATAAGAAGGTGGGACTAATAATTCTTTACTTTATTTTATTTACCACTGTCTAATCTAAGCGAATCTCTCTTATCTATAAAAAATAAATGTCTCTGTGTGTGTGTCCTTTATATACTCCTAAATCATTCAAATGAAATCGACGGAACTTAGAATACAGATAGTTTGAAGCACGAGGAAGGTCACCGTCGATATTAGATCATTCTACGACGAACCTTTCGAACGGAATGGAATTTTCTGATTGGTTAAACGTTAGTCATTGCCTTACATTTAAATATAGACAATTCAGTTTCGTCACATATTTTAAGTATAACATCAGTTACAATATCTGGCGTATAGCTCCATTTGATAAAAAACTTATTGCACGAATTTAAATATGGAATTATTTTTATGTCAGATAAATTCAATGAGCAACATGATGTGGTAACACGTGAGAGCTCCGTCACCAAATTTATACTTTTAACGTTGTCTGATACCACACATTTTTTTTATTTACATTTATTTTAAAACATTTTTACAAAAAAAAATTAATTTAAAAGTCAACAGTAGTTGAATAGAAAAAATATGTATGTATTTAAAGGCAAAATTAATGGGAATATTGTATTTATTTGTTTAGGTGAAACGTAAATAATCGCCACATTATTATTGATGCCAATAATGCTTAATTAATTTAAATAATAATATATTGAAATGAAAGAAATAAGCTTTGTACTAGAAAGCAGAAGTAATGGAGTTAATCTATTTATTTGTCTAAAAGAAGCGTAAGGAATCGTCATATTATTAATGACGACAGTGATGCTTAATTAATGTTGGTAATTTGTTAATTGACATAAGAAACTGATCAAAATTACAGCAAAAATATAGGAGAAAAGATACTTATTCATTTTTAATCGATATCTTATTACTGACACTAATGCTTTATTAATATTGATAATATGTATTAATTGAAATAAAAAAATATATAAGCTATGCTCTAAAAAGCAAAGTTAAAGGGAAAAATAAGTTAATAAAAAAATTGCTAAGAAAACCGTAGAAAATCCCCATTCACAGATGATGCTTAATTTATATGTATCCCTGACGGTAATATATACTACTGGTATTATACTAATTGGTGCAGTTTTGATAAATATTCTACAAGGGTTTTCCGTGATTTCAGAAAATATTTTTCCTGTGGTATCAAAGATAATTTATTAATATTTTAATGAATGAGAGCAAAAGAACTTTGTTCTTCCACTACCAAATATTTTAATAATAAATTAAAGGTTAGATAGAGAAATAGCTATTCTCCAAAATCCCTATCAAGTTTTCTAATAACAATTCAATTTTTTTTTTCTATTTCGGCTTTAGTTGGCTGTCACTGACAAATATATTTTTCACAAAATTTAAATGTTGAAGGATACCAAATATGCTAATATAGATATAAAATATTATAATGATATATTTATCTATGATTAAAACAGAACCAAAACTAAGCCGTTTAAATACCGATACTTTAGAACGGCTCCTCAAAAAGGATATGTACCGTAGAAAATTATTTGATAATGGTAAGGTTTAATTATTATTGGTTTAGCTGCGAGTAATAGCATCATGCCAAGTGATGCTAAATATATTTTCTCTTTATTTTAATGGGATGAATTACAGAAAGCAAGTTTTATTTACTTCAATAACGTAAAGCCATCGTGAATGGCAACAAATAATATTGAATAATAAAAAAAGTAATCTTAGGTATATTAATTGAAAAACTTAGTAGAAGAAGCAGATAAGTGACATTTTCATAATGAAAAAAAAGTTGCATCCGAAGTATTTCATTACCAATTTTATAGAAGACGGGACTAATAATTCTTCGCTTTATTGTTCCCAATTTTAAATAAAACCTAACTACTACCTAGAAAATAAAACATTATTGCCTAATTTGAAATAAAAAAATCATACTAGCATACTAAAACTTTATGTGATTAGTTGTGTTAAGATTTATAGAAAGGCAAAACCAGTGATTCATCAATTCCCCTAAAAATGTCACTTACCTGGTTCTTCCATTAAGCTCTTTCATAGTGGTCGCTATGTGCTTTTCAGTTATGAGAATGATTTCGTTGTGTTTCTCAAATGTGATTTATTGATACTTAACTTATTTTTTATTCCCCCCGTGCGAAGAACGGGCATTCAGCTAGTGCTTTATATAATAAATAGTCTATATTTACATAATATATCGTTGAATGTATGCTATGGTCAAATTTATATTATATATCGTGTCATTTAACCAAGTGATACACAAACAAGTGCAAACAGTCTCGTAAAAACAATAAAGTTGTATCACCTGATAATTAAGATTTTAGATAGAATCTTAGAGTGCGTCTAATAATATGGAGTGTAGTTATAAGAAATCCCATAGACTATTTCACAGATGCGTCAAAAATCAATTGTTTTTTACTTTTCATGATTTTCTTAAAGTGAATAAATATTTTGCTGAATACTTTCGCATTCAGCTAGTGCTTTATATAATAAATAGTCTATATTTACATAATATATCGTTGAATGTATGCTATGGTCAAATTTATATTATATATCGTGTCATTTAACCAAGTGATACACAAACAAGTGCAAACAGTCTCGTAAAAACAATAAAGTTGTATCACCTGATAATTAAGATTTTAGATAGAATCTTAGAGTGCGTCTAATAATATGGAGTGTAGTTATAAGAAATCCCATAGACTATTTCACAGATGCGTCAAAAATCAATTGTTTTTTACTTTTCATGATTTTCTTAAAGTGAATAAATATTTTGCTGAATACTTTCGCATTCAGCTAGTGCTTTATATAATAAATAGTCTATATTTACATAATATATCGTTGAATGTATGCTATGGTCAAATTTATATTATATATCGTGTCATTTAACCAAGTGATACACAAACAAGTGCAAACAGTCTCGTAAAAACAATAAAGTTGTATCACCTGATAATTAAGATTTTAGATAGAATCTTAGAGTGCGTCTAATAATATGGAGTGTAGTTATAAGAAATCCCATAGACTATTTCACAGATGCGTCAAAAATCAATTGTTTTTTACTTTTCATGATTTTCTTAAAGTGAATAAATATTTTGCTGAATACTTTCGCATTCAGCTAGTGCTTTATATAATAAATAGTCTATATTTACATAATATATCGTTGAATGTATGCTATGGTCAAATTTATATTATATATCGTGTCATTTAACCAAGTGATACACAAACAAGTGCAAACAGTCTCGTAAAAACAATAAAGTTGTATCACCTGATAATTAAGATTTTAGATAGAATCTTAGAGTGCGTCTAATAATATGGAGTGTAGTTATAAGAAATCCCATAGACTATTTCACAGATGCGTCAAAAATCAATTGTTTTTTACTTTTCATGATTTTCTTAAAGTGAATAAATATTTTGCTGAATACTTTCGCATTCAGCTAGTGCTTTATATAATAAATAGTCTATATTTACATAATATATCGTTGAATGTATGCTATGGTCAAATTTATATTATATATCGTGTCATTTAACCAAGTGATACACAAACAAGTGCAAACAGTCTCGTAAAAACAATAAAGTTGTATCACCTGATAATTAAGATTTTAGATAGAATCTTAGAGTGCGTCTAATAATATGGAGTGTAGTTATAAGAAATCCCATAGACTATTTCACAGATGCGTCAAAAATCAATTGTTTTTTACTTTTCATGATTTTCTTAAAGTGAATAAATATTTTGCTGAATACTTTCGCATTCAGCTAGTGCTTTATATAATAAATAGTCTATATTTACATAATATATCGTTGAATGTATGCTATGGTCAAATTTATATTATATATCGTGTCATTTAACCAAGTGATACACAAACAAGTGCAAACAGTCTCGTAAAAACAATAAAGTTGTATCACCTGATAATTAAGATTTTAGATAGAATCTTAGAGTGCGTCTAATAATATGGAGTGTAGTTATAAGAAATCCCATAGACTATTTCACAGATGCGTCAAAAATCAATTGTTTTTTACTTTTCATGATTTTCTTAAAGTGAATAAATATTTTGCTGAATACTTTCGCATTCAGCTAGTGCTTTATATAATAAATAGTCTATATTTACATAATATATCGTTGAATGTATGCTATGGTTAAATTTATATTATATATCGTGTCATTTAACCAAGTGATACACAAACAAGTGCAAACAGTCTCGTAAAAACAATAAAGTTGTATCACCTGATAATTAAGATTTTAGATAGAATCTTAGAGTGCGTCTAATAATATGGAGTGTAGTTATAAGAAATCCCATAGACTATTTCACAGATGCGTCAAAAATCAATTGTTTTTTACTTTTCATGATTTTCTTAAAGTGAATAAATATTTTGCTGAATACTTTCGCATTCAGCTAGTGCTTTATATAATAAATAGTCTATATTTACATAATATATCGTTGAATGTATGCTATGGTCAAATTTATATTATATATCGTGTCATTTAACCAAGTGATACACAAACAAGTGCAAACAGTCTCGTAAAAACAATAAAGTTGTATCACCTGATAATTAAGATTTTAGATAGAATCTTAGAGTGCGTCTAATAATATGGAGTGTAGTTATAAGAAATCCCATAGACTATTTCACAGATGCGTCAAAAATCAATTGTTTTTTACTTTTCATGATTTTCTTAAAGTGAATAAATATTTTGCTGAATACTTTCGCATTCAGCTAGTGCTTTATATAATAAATAGTCTATATTTACATAATATATCGTTGAATGTATGCTATGGTCAAATTTATATTATATATCGTGTCATTTAACCAAGTGATACACAAACAAGTGCAAACAGTCTCGTAAAAACAATAAAGTTGTATCACCTGATAATTAAGATTTTAGATAGAATCTTAGAGTGCGTCTAATAATATGGAGTGTAGTTATAAGAAATCCCATAGACTATTTCACAGATGCGTCAAAAATCAATTGTTTTTTACTTTTCATGATTTTCTTAAAGTGAATAAATATTTTGCTGAATACTTTCGCATTCAGCTAGTGCTTTATATAATAAATAGTCTATATTTACATAATATATCGTTGAATGTATGCTATGGTCAAATTTATATTATATATCGTGTCATTTAACCAAGTGATACACAAACAAGTGCAAACAGTCTCGTAAAAACAATAAAGTTGTATCACCTGATAATTAAGATTTTAGATAGAATCTTAGAGTGCGTCTAATAATATGGAGTGTAGTTATAAGAAATCCCATAGACTATTTCACAGATGCGTCAAAAATCAATTGTTTTTTACTTTTCATGATTTTCTTAAAGTGAATAAATATTTTGCTGAATACTTTCGCATTCAGCTAGTGCTTTATATAATAAATAGTCTATATTTACATAATATATCGTTGAATGTATGCTATGGTCAAATTTATATTATATATCGTGTCATTTAACCAAGTGATACACAAACAAGTGCAAACAGTCTCGTAAAAACAATAAAGTTGTATCACCTGATAATTAAGATTTTAGATAGAATCTTAGAGTGCGTCTAATAATATGGAGTGTAGTTATAAGAAATCCCATAGACTATTTCACAGATGCGTCAAAAATCAATTGTTTTTTACTTTTCATGATTTTCTTAAAGTGAATAAATATTTTGCTGAATACTTTCGCATTCAGCTAGTGCTTTATATAATAAATAGTCTATATTTACATAATATATCGTTGAATGTATGCTATGGTCAAATTTATATTATATATCGTGTCATTTAACCAAGTGATACACAAACAAGTGCAAACAGTCTCGTAAAAACAATAAAGTTGTATCACCTGATTATTAAGATTTTAGATAGAATCTTAGAGTGCGTCTAATAATATGGAGTGTAGTTATAAGAAATCCCATAGACTATTTCACAGATGCGTCAAAAATCAATTGTTTTTTACTTTTCATGATTTTCTTAAAGTGAATAAATATTTTGCTGAATACTTTCGCATTCAGCTAGTGCTTTATATAATAAATAGTCTATATTTACATAATATATCGTTGAATGTATGCTATGGTCAAATTTATATTATATATCGTGTCATTTAACCAAGTGATACACAAACAAGTGCAAACAGTCTCGTAAAAACAATAAAGTTGTATCACCTGATAATTAAGATTTTAGATAGAATCTTAGAGTGCGTCTAATAATATGGAGTGTAGTTATAAGAAATCCCATAGACTATTTCACAGATGCGTCAAAAATCAATTGTTTTTTACTTTTCATGATTTTCTTAAAGTGAATAAATATTTTGCTGAATACTTTCGCATTCAGCTAGTGCTTTATATAATAAATAGTCTATATTTACATAATATATCGTTGAATGTATGCTATGGTCAAATTTATATTATATATCGTGTCATTTAACCAAGTGATACACAAACAAGTGCAAACAGTCTCGTAAAAACAATAAAGTTGTATCACCTGATAATTAAGATTTTAGATAGAATCTTAGAGTGCGTCTAATAATATGGAGTGTAGTTATAAGAAATCCCATAGACTATTTCACAGATGCGTCAAAAATCAATTGTTTTTTACTTTTCATGATTTTCTTAAAGTGAATAAATATTTTGCTGAATACTTTCGCATTCAGCTAGTGCTTTATATAATAAATAGTCTATATTTACATAATATATCGTTGAATGTATGCTATGGTCAAATTTATATTATATATCGTGTCATTTAACCAAGTGATACACAAACAAGTGCAAACAGTCTCGTAAAAACAATAAAGTTGTATCACCTGATAATTAAGATTTTAGATAGAATCTTAGAGTGCGTCTAATAATATGGAGTGTAGTTATAAGAAATCCCATAGACTATTTCACAGATGCGTCAAAAATCAATTGTTTTTTACTTTTCATGATTTTCTTAAAGTGAATAAATATTTTGCTGAATACTTTCGCATTCAGCTAGTGCTTTATATAATAAATAGTCTATATTTACATAATATATCGTTGAATGTATGCTATGGTCAAATTTATATTATATATCGTGTCATTTAACCAAGTGATACACAAACAAGTGCAAACAGTCTCGTAAAAACAATAAAGTTGTATCACCTGATAATTAAGATTTTAGATAGAATCTTAGAGTGCGTCTAATAATATGGAGTGTAGTTATAAGAAATCCCATAGACTATTTCACAGATGCGTCAAAAATCAATTGTTTTTTACTTTTCATGATTTTCTTAAAGTGAATAAATATTTTGCTGAATACTTTCGCATTCAGCTAGTGCTTTATATAATAAATAGTCTATATTTACATAATATATCGTTGAATGTATGCTATGGTCAAATTTATATTATATATCGTGTCATTTAACCAAGTGATACACAAACAAGTGCAAACAGTCTCGTAAAAACAATAAAGTTGTATCACCTGATAATTAAGATTTTAGATAGAATCTTAGAGTGCGTCTAATAATATGGAGTGTAGTTATAAGAAATCCCATAGACTATTTCACAGATGCGTCAAAAATCAATTGTTTTTTACTTTTCATGATTTTCTTAAAGTGAATAAATATTTTGCTGAATACTTTCGCATTCAGCTAGTGCTTTATATAATAAATAGTCTATATTTACATAATATATCGTTGAATGTATGCTATGGTCAAATTTATATTATATATCGTGTCATTTAACCAAGTGATACACAAACAAGTGCAAACAGTCTCGTAAAAACAATAAAGTTGTATCACCTGATAATTAAGATTTTAGATAGAATCTTAGAGTGCGTCTAATAATATGGAGTGTAGTTATAAGAAATCCCATAGACTATTTCACAGATGCGTCAAAAATCAATTGTTTTTTACTTTTCATGATTTTCTTAAAGTGAATAAATATTTTGCTGAATACTTTCGCATTCAGCTAGTGCTTTATATAATAAATAGTCTATATTTACATAATATATCGTTGAATGTATGCTATGGTCAAATTTATATTATATATCGTGTCATTTAACCAAGTGATACACAAACAAGTGCAAACAGTCTCGTAAAAACAATAAAGTTGTATCACCTGATAATTAAGATTTTAGATAGAATCTTAGAGTGCGTCTAATAATATGGAGTGTAGTTATAAGAAATCCCATAGACTATTTCACAGATGCGTCAAAAATCAATTGTTTTTTACTTTTCATGATTTTCTTAAAGTGAATAAATATTTTGCTGAATACTTTCGCATTCAGCTAGTGCTTTATATAATAAATAGTCTATATTTACATAATATATCGTTGAATGTATGCTATGGTCAAATTTATATTATATATCGTGTCATTTAACCAAGTGATACACAAACAAGTGCAAACAGTCTCGTAAAAACAATAAAGTTGTATCACCTGATAATTAAGATTTTAGATAGAATCTTAGAGTGCGTCTAATAATATGGAGTGTAGTTATAAGAAATCCCATAGACTATTTCACAGATGCGTCAAAAATCAATTGTTTTTTACTTTTCATGATTTTCTTAAAGTGAATAAATATTTTGCTGAATACTTTTGCATTCAGCTAGTGCTTTATATAATAAATAGTCTATATTTACATAATATATCGTTGAATGTATGCTATGGTCAAATTTATATTATATATCGTGTCATTTAACCAAGTGATACACAAACAAGTGCAAACAGTCTCGTAAAAACAATAAAGTTGTATCACCTGATAATTAAGATTTTAGATAGAATCTTAGAGTGCGTCTAATAATATGGAGTGTAGTTATAAGAAATCCCATAGACTATTTCACAGATGCGTCAAAAATCAATTGTTTTTTACTTTTCATGATTTTCTTAAAGTGAATAAATATTTTGCTGAATACTTTCGCATTCAGCTAGTGCTTTATATAATAAATAGTCTATATTTACATAATATATCGTTGAATGTATGCTATGGTCAAATTTATATTATATATCGTGTCATTTAACCAAGTGATACACAAACAAGTGCAAACAGTCTCGTAAAAACAATAAAGTTGTATCACCTGATAATTAAGATTTTAGATAGAATCTTAGAGTGCGTCTAATAATATGGAGTGTAGTTATAAGAAATCCCATAGACTATTTCACAGATGCGTCAAAAATCAATTGTTTTTTACTTTTCATGATTTTCTTAAAGTGAATAAATATTTTGCTGAATACTTTCGCATTCAGCTAGTGCTTTATATAATAAATAGTCTATATTTACATAATATATCGTTGAATGTATGCTATGGTCAAATTTATATTATATATCGTGTCATTTAACCAAGTGATACACAAACAAGTGCAAACAGTCTCGTAAAAACAATAAAGTTGTATCACCTGATAATTAAGATTTTAGATAGAATCTTAGAGTGCGTCTAATAATATGGAGTGTAGTTATAAGAAATCCCATAGACTATTTCACAGATGCGTCAAAAATCAATTGTTTTTTACTTTTCATGATTTTCTTAAAGTGAATAAATATTTTGCTGAATACTTTCGCATTCAGCTAGTGCTTTATATAATAAATAGTCTATATTTACATAATATATCGTTGAATGTATGCTATGGTCAAATTTATATTATATATCGTGTCATTTAACCAAGTGATACACAAACAAGTGCAAACAGTCTCGTAAAAACAATAAAGTTGTATCACCTGATAATTAAGATTTTAGATAGAATCTTAGAGTGCGTCTAATAATATGGAGTGTAGTTATAAGAAATCCCATAGACTATTTCACAGATGCGTCAAAAATCAATTGTTTTTTACTTTTCATGATTTTCTTAAAGTGAATAAATATTTTGCTGAATACTTTCGCATTCAGCTAGTGCTTTATATAATAAATAGTCTATATTTACATAATATATCGTTGAATGTATGCTATGGTCAAATTTATATTATATATCGTGTCATTTAACCAAGTGATACACAAACAAGTGCAAACAGT
Organism: Parasteatoda lunata; assembly: GCA_949128135.1. Lineage (NCBI taxonomy): Eukaryota > Metazoa > Arthropoda > Arachnida > Araneae > Theridiidae > Parasteatoda > Parasteatoda lunata. The sequence continues at coordinate 2,027,416 of OX421974.1, read as the reverse complement.
CTCGTAAAAACAATAAAGTTGTATCACCTGATAATTAAGATTTTAGATAGAATCTTAGAGTGCGTCTAATAATATGGAGTGTAGTTATAAGAAATCCCATAGACTATTTCACAGATGCGTCAAAAATCAATTGTTTTTTACTTTTCATGATTTTCTTAAAGTGAATAAATATTTTGCTGAATACTTTCGCATTCAGCTAGTGCTTTATATAATAAATAGTCTATATTTACATAATATATCGTTGAATGTATGCTATGGTCAAATTTATATTATATATCGTGTCATTTAACCAAGTGATACACAAACAAGTGCAAACAGTCTCGTAAAAACAATAAAGTTGTATCACCTGATAATTAAGATTTTAGATAGAATCTTAGAGTGCGTCTAATAATATGGAGTGTAGTTATAAGAAATCCCATAGACTATTTCACAGATGCGTCAAAAATCAATTGTTTTTTACTTTTCATGATTTTCTTAAAGTGAATAAATATTTTGCTGAATACTTTCGCATTCAGCTAGTGCTTTATATAATAAATAGTCTATATTTACATAATATATCGTTGAATGTATGCTATGGTCAAATTTATATTATATATCGTGTCATTTAACCAAGTGATACACAAACAAGTGCAAACAGTCTCGTAAAAACAATAAAGTTGTATCACCTGATAATTAAGATTTTAGATAGAATCTTAGAGTGCGTCTAATAATATGGAGTGTAGTTATAAGAAATCCCATAGACTATTTCACAGATGCGTCAAAAATCAATTGTTTTTTACTTTTCATGATTTTCTTAAAGTGAATAAATATTTTGCTGAATACTTTCGCATTCAGCTAGTGCTTTATATAATAAATAGTCTATATTTACATAATATATCGTTGAATGTATGCTATGGTCAAATTTATATTATATATCGTGTCATTTAACCAAGTGATACACAAACAAGTGCAAACAGTCTCGTAAAAACAATAAAGTTGTATCACCTGATAATTAAGATTTTAGATAGAATCTTAGAGTGCGTCTAATAATATGGAGTGTAGTTATAAGAAATCCCATAGACTATTTCACAGATGCGTCAAAAATCAATTGTTTTTTACTTTTCATGATTTTCTTAAAGTGAATAAATATTTTGCTGAATACTTTCGCATTCAGCTAGTGCTTTATATAATAAATAGTCTATATTTACATAATATATCGTTGAATGTATGCTATGGTCAAATTTATATTATATATCGTGTCATTTAACCAAGTGATACACAAACAAGTGCAAACAGTCTCGTAAAAACAATAAAGTTGTATCACCTGATAATTAAGATTTTAGATAGAATCTTAGAGTGCGTCTAATAATATGGAGTGTAGTTATAAGAAATCCCATAGACTATTTCACAGATGCGTCAAAAATCAATTGTTTTTTACTTTTCATGATTTTCTTAAAGTGAATAAATATTTTGCTGAATACTTTCGCATTCAGCTAGTGCTTTATATAATAAATAGTCTATATTTACATAATATATCGTTGAATGTATGCTATGGTCAAATTTATATTATATATCGTGTCATTTAACCAAGTGATACACAAACAAGTGCAAACAGTCTCGTAAAAACAATAAAGTTGTATCACCTGATAATTAAGATTTTAGATAGAATCTTAGAGTGCGTCTAATAATATGGAGTGTAGTTATAAGAAATCCCATAGACTATTTCACAGATGCGTCAAAAATCAATTGTTTTTTACTTTTCATGATTTTCTTAAAGTGAATAAATATTTTGCTGAATACTTTCGCATTCAGCTAGTGCTTTATATAATAAATAGTCTATATTTACATAATATATCGTTGAATGTATGCTATGGTCAAATTTATATTATATATCGTGTCATTTAACCAAGTGATACACAAACAAGTGCAAACAGTCTCGTAAAAACAATAAAGTTGTATCACCTGATAATTAAGATTTTAGATAGAATCTTAGAGTGCGTCTAATAATATGGAGTGTAGTTATAAGAAATCCCATAGACTATTTCACAGATGCGTCAAAAATCAATTGTTTTTTACTTTTCATGATTTTCTTAAAGTGAATAAATATTTTGCTGAATACTTTCGCATTCAGCTAGTGCTTTATATAATAAATAGTCTATATTTACATAATATATCGTTGAATGTATGCTATGGTCAAATTTATATTATATATCGTGTCATTTAACCAAGTGATACACAAACAAGTGCAAACAGTCTCGTAAAAACAATAAAGTTGTATCACCTGATAATTAAGATTTTAGATAGAATCTTAGAGTGCGTCTAATAATATGGAGTGTAGTTATAAGAAATCCCATAGACTATTTCACAGATGCGTCAAAAATCAATTGTTTTTTACTTTTCATGATTTTCTTAAAGTGAATAAATATTTTGCTGAATA
>OX421974.1:692500-702500 GCA_949128135.1 Parasteatoda lunata | reverse complement strand
ATTTCATAACTATTTAAAAATATATTTTTTGCATGAAAACCTTTGGAAAAACGAATTTTTGCAATTGTATGAAAATTTTTTCGATTCAATCAAAACGTAAAACGCTCTTGAGATATGACGAGGTTGAGATATTATCCTCATTAACAATGAGGTATTATTTCGAAGATATTACTATGCAATTATACTATGAAATTAACAAAAGAGGCCAAAATAAAAGACGTTTTTATTTATTTATATCTGATATTAATATTGAAAGTGAACATCATTTCACATTATTTTCCTCTTTCAATCATAATCGTTAAAATTATCAAAGCATATATACATGGATAACCACCAGCTAAATTACCTTTCTTTATAAAAAAGAAAAATTATTTTGCTATTATCAGCAATATTGACATATACTTCAAATGAATGTAAAATTGACCCACCGGAATAAATTTTTATCTTAAGTTCGGCTCCTCATGTTTTAAGACTCATTCCTAATGGTTCGAGAGGGTGACATCAAATATACTAATTAATTAGTCCAAACGATATTTTAAGTTAGGAAATAAGACATAAAAACGTTATCCGATTAAACATACTTTTTTTTCGACGGATTTCTGACCTCCAAAATATAGTAGTTTCAATCTAGAAATATTGTTTTAATAGTTTTTTTTCAGGAACGCGCTTGAAAGTTAGGACCCTTTAATGTCAACTTTAATTTTTGCGTATTTCACTATATCCCAATTTTTTTTAAGCGAATTGAAAAAGTTTTGCATACAATTCCAATCAGATCAATCAATTCCTATTCGTTTTTCTAAAGATAATTTCATGCAAAATAAAACTTTTAGTAAACATTTATTATTGCTTTATTTAAGGGAAGTCGAGAAACTTAAGAAATGTAAGTTGTACAATTTTTTCATCATTTGCAATTTTAAATGTCAAAATACAAAATTTAAGCAAAATCGGTCAAATAAGTCCTGAGAAATAAAAAAGAAAGTCTTTTTTTTCGAAATTTTGTCCCCTAACTTCATAATTTTTAGTGTTCATTTTTTGTGACTTAAAATTCGTAACTATGAAAGCAAAAGCAAATTTAAATCGTAGAGGAAAGAATATTACAATAATTAATTAACTGTGTGAAAGGTTATTCGTTGCAGGTGTATGTCAATATGTAAAAAGCTTCTGCAAGGCGAAACAGAAATCTTGGTAGAAAGTGTGCTTTCAGCTTTGCAGAGAAACAAAAAAATAGGCAGATCAACAGCAGCCATGAGTGGCAATTTTTAAAAAAATGTAAGTTAGTTAATATTCGTTTTTCGGACGCAAATTTAAAATTTGTAAATTGAAAAATAATTACAAATTTATGCTATAATTTTTTAATCTTATATTTTAAGCCGATGGACTTACTCTTTTTTTCAAATGGAGAAATTAACATTTTGCCGGACATAGATGTTCACTTTAAAAGCATCTTTGAAAAGAAAAAGGAATCGCAAGGAGAAATTTTTACCTTGTTTTTATTTACAATATATATTAACATCGACTCCCCTGATTAAAATAGCCCTTTTTTTGTCCGTAAAATTATACTACGTAACAATTAAAAAAAATTGGAATTTTACAATTTTATGGGCATAACCATTTCGAAGTTCGTTCAAAACGGGGCATGATATCTTTAGATAGAATACGTGGATGCGAAAAATGTACTTAAAACTTTATTTACAAAACATTTAAATAATTCGAAAGCCAATCGATGAATATAAAAATAACATTTTATATCAAAATGTTCTTAAAATGTTTTGTTAAATGTGCATGAAATTTCAAATTTTTATTAAGGAATTACTTTTACGTTATGAGAGTAAGAAGCGTAGAAATTTTTTGAAATAGCGTTTACTGCTACAACTATTTTTCTTTATTACAGAAGTAATTTTTACGCTTACAATGTATGGTAAATTGCATCATACAGTACAAAATACATCGATAGCAGAAAGAAGAAAAGAATTAGATTTAAATTTACACATTAAAAGGAATCTGCACATTATGGTATCAATATTAGTGATTTTAGATTTTTAGAAACATTTATTATCTTTTTTTTTTTGAAAAATATGATGTGAGAAAAAAATGTAAAGTATAAAACTCGTTTTAATTTAAATATTTTGAATTCATTTGTTTGAGCCCCCCTGTCGGGAGAGACTTGACCCCTCGTCGGGCAGAGTCTGGCGCCATCCTTGGGTTAGTACGTATGTATATATAATTTCCTCATTTTAAAGCTATTTAACACACTATTTTATATATACATACATACTAACCTATAGGGCCACAATTTGGGCCTCCTATTAACCCTATAATTATTTCCTCTAGTAGGATACACTAGTACGAAGTAATATAATACGTGGACAAATGTAAATATTATGGGTCAAAATTAAGGTAAGATATCGGAACATGTGCAAATATAGATTGACCTCGAATTTCCTCAATTTAAAGCAATTCAGCGCACTATTATATATATGTATCTATATCTATATTAACACATATCCTGATATCTTACCTTGATATATATATATATATATATATATATATATATATATATATATACATATATATATGTAATACAAAAATTATAATACTTTTGTATCAATAAAAGAATTAAAACTCTTTCGTTTTCATAAAATGTCTTTGTTAAAGAATAAGCGTAGAGAGATTCTATTTTGGGAAGTCAAGGCTAATAACATAAGATTGAGTTATTTTTAGAATCTCTCCCCCTTTCACTTCCATATAAGGAAGCATGAAATGATTTTCCTTAATGCGTAAGGATACAACAATGTCAGAGACTGTGCCTTTTTACTTCAAAATGTGTTAGTATAATAGCGAGAGCAATGCTTTTCGCATGGCTTTTTAATCCTGATAAGTTGTTCCGGAATTGTCCAAAGTCTTGTCCACCCCCTCCCTTGCGGAGTGTGGATGTGAATTGTTATCGATACCAGCCTACTACCATTAATAAAGGTTTTTGGAGAGTATCATGGCTTACGACAGCATTATTAAAGCTAAATACACCACTGATAACAGGGATGAAGCCCTGTTAATATAAGTCGGCCGGATATTTGCTTGGTTGAGGAAACCAGTGTTTCGAAAATCTTTTGAGGAAGCGCCTGTAAATTCGAAAACCTCATCCCGGGGGACGAAAGAAGAAAGTTGCCTATTCCGCAGTGAAAAAAGAATGAAGGAAGGACTGATTTCGCCACTCGATCTTTAACTACCCGTACATTCATCGCTGTGAGAATGCTGACGCCCCATGCCCCATAGTGTTGATCGAGATGACCCTACAGTGTCCAATCTGGAAATGACCGATGACCCTACAATTCCGTAGTGCTCAAATTGTGAAAACAAAAGTAAATGTGCGCGATTTATATTAAATTTATAGAGGAGCTTTTTGCTTCTTTATTAAAAGTTCCTTTCACATGAAGGTCGGCGGAAAATTTGGCGAGTAAAAAAAAAAAAAAAAAAAAAAAAAAAAAAAAAAAAAGAGAGAAGTCTCTATTTATGTATATATTTTTTTTTTCTCTTCAACACAAAAAGTCATGAAGGCCGAAAGAAAGTGTTAGCAAAAAAGAAAAGAAAATACTGTAGATATATATATTTTTTATCCTATTATTTTTCTTCACTAGCATGATTAAATAGTTTATCGATATCGAAGATGAGTAGTGTTTTAAAATTTTCATTATGAATAACTGAGTATATTATATTATGAATAGTTAGATTGCATTTCTTGTGTTTAGATTGCTTTTCTTTAAAATTATTATGTAATAGTGTATTTTTATGCATTTAAAATGTTTTTGAGGGAAATAAATGTGTTTCAAACGTCAATTAAATTTGTGAGGGCAAACAAAATTCTAAATTTTTCAGATTTTCAAACAAAAAACAAAACTAAAAGAAATTTGTAATGCTTTTTCTTTTTCGGACTTGGTCAAAACAAAATATTCCTATTAAAAATGTGAAAAATTAAATGTTACCCAAACAAAAGGACATTTCACACTTAACAAATTGTGTGAGTTTCCCCTTATTACGATAGGCGAAATTGTTAATTCAGCTAAGTTTTTTGTACTTGATTCTGATTTATCATAGGCTTTAGTAGGGTTGCAGACTTGCAAAGATTTTTGTTTGTTTTTTGATTGTGTCGGGCCAGTTGTTTCTCAATTTGGTAAGAGACTGATCATCTCTGCTAATTCTAACAATGACAACTTATCCTTGCACATTAGACAACAGAATTCTCATAATGTTAAGATCAAAAATTGTGAAAAAAAAATGAAAGTTTAAGATGTTTCAACAAAAGTAAACATTTTGAAAAAATAGAAGTTTAAGATGTTTCAGTAAAAGTAAACATTTTGAAAAAAGTTTAAGATGTTTCAGTAAAAGTAAATTTTTAAAAAAAAAATAATGTGAGGGGTAACAGAAATAAAAAGAACAGGAAAAATAGGAAAAAGAAAGAATGACCAAGAAGTTAAAAAAAAAAGTACAGGAAAAATAGGAAAAAGAAAGAAAGGCCAAACATTTCAAAAGATTCGAAGAAATATCATAGAATATCACAACCCGCAACCAAAAGAAATATCACAACCCACAAATGTTGAAATTAAATCATGAATAGTGAAATTGAATTATTTTCCATAAAAAGTTTGTATATTTTTGTGTGAAAAAAAAAATGTTTTTTTTGAAAATTTTAGTAGATTAGTTATAAAAATATGTTTAATTTTTCTTTCTGTTTAGTTGCCTAAACAGATAAAGTGTATTATCATGTTTTTACTATTGTCATTGTATATAGTTTTTTTTTTTTTTTTTACAGATAATTGAAAAAATGTTATTTGTAGTAGTGAAAAGGAACAGTCGTACCAACATAAATTTTAAAAGTTCAGAGAATTCTAAATTTTATTATGATTTCTTTTTGGCTTGCCAAAAATCTTTTTTGGGGGGGATGTAATACAAATATTAAAATACTTTTGTATCAATAAAAGAATTAAAACTCTTTCGTTTTCATAAAATGTCTTTGTTAAAGAATAAGCGTAGAGAGATTCTATTCTGGGAAGTCAAGGCTAATAACATACGATTGAGTTATTTTTAGAATCTCTCCCCCTTTCACTTCCATATAAGGAAGCATGAAATGATTTTCCTTAATGCGTAAGGATACAAGAATGTCAGAGACTGTGCCTTTTTACTTCAAAATGTGTTAGTATAAAAGCGAGAGCAATGCTTTTCGCATGGCTTTTTCATCATGTTCTAATCCTGATGAGTTGTTCCGGAATTGTCCAAAGTCTTGTCCATCCCCTCTTTTGCGGAGTGTGGATGTGAATTGTTATCGATACCAGCCTACTACCATTAATAAAGCTTTTTGGAGTGTATCATGGCTTACGACTGCATTATTAAAGCTAAATACACCACTGATAACAGGGATGAAGCCCTGTTATTATATATATATATATATATATATATATATATATATATATATATATATATATATATATATATATATATATATATATATATATATATATATATATATATATATATATATATATATATATATACAGTCGGACTTCTATTTAACGAAGTCGCTAAATCCCGAAAAAAAGTTCGTAATATGGAAAATTCGTTAAATAGAAAATCATCTTTTGAAATACTTACACAACGTAGGACAGGTTTTAAATTCATAGATATTATAAATAATTAAAACTGCAATTGATGCACCTTTATCTTGTAAATTATTATCTATTATTTATTTTATAAATCTTCCCCATAAAAGAAATCTGCAATGAAAGTAAGAATAGAACAAAGCATGTGTTACACTATCATGCTACATATATTTTCCCCTGAATAAAAATGCCAAATTTTTATATATTAAAATTATTGCTGCATTTATTATAAATGTAATTTTAAACATATTGCTACTGATTAAGTCCGTTAATTTTGTCTGAGTTTTTCGTTTGAAAAAGTATTTTTTATCATAATAGGTCTCGCATTTTTGTAATGCACCAAAAATTTCTTTAGGTGTATTCTCCTCAAACTGCAATCCACGTCGAATTGTTTCAAATGATTTTAACATTTCATCAGATGAAGGTTTGCTAATTTCTTCATTATTTCCGTCTTTATCTTCTTCACAATTTATGGCTGCATTGTTTTTATGTTTAACACCGTCCAAAGTCCAAAATATCCGCTTCAGTTAATGTTTCAGTGGTTTCAGCTTCAGAATCAATAGAAAGAAAATAATTAATCCGTACATCATCATTAATTTCGTGGTTCTCTTAGCTGTACCCACATTTTTTTAAGTTCTTCTAAAGGAATATCATCCTTGTCCTCACTTTCTGAATTTTCAGCGTTGACAAAGAATCCAGCTTTAGTAAAACTGTTGCGAATGGTACGATCTGTAACATCATAGTTCCATGCTTTGGAAATTTCTGTTATGCTTTCTCGCAATTTATCTTTGGCAGTGATAATTTTTCGTACAATTCTTTTGCGGTAGTGCAGCTTGAAGTTTTTAATCACCCCTTGATCCATTGGTTGTAGCTTCGATGTAGTGTTTGGAGGCAAGTAAAAAACTTTAATGTTTTTCAGTTCTTTGTTGATTTCCTTCGGATGAGCAGGGCAATTGTCGAAAATTAGAGCAATTTTGCGATGCTCTGCAATCATAAGTTTGTCCAACTTTTGAATCCATTTTTCACAAATTTCTGACGTCATCCATGAATTTTTGTTGAATTCATAATCAACCTCCAAAGATTTAGTGCCCTTAAAACATCTTGCTTTTTCCTATAATTAAGGGTTTTAGTTTTTGATTGCCAGTCATATTTGCACCTAGCATGACAGTTATTCTTGCTTTGTTATGTTTTCCTCCAAAGCATTTTTCATTTTTAAATGTTAGGGTCTTTTGAGGCAAATATTGAAAAAATAAAGCCGTCTCATCAGCATTAAAAATGTTTTTTGGCTTATAATCTTTTAACATTTTATTAAGAGCCTCTGAAATCCAACTTTCACAATCTTTATCACTGACGTCATTACTTTCACCAGACATAACTTTTCCTATAATTCCCTGTTTTCTTTTAAAGTTGTCAAGCCATCCACTACTTCCTCGAAATTCATCGTGTCCCAATGCCTTTGCAAATTACATTGCTTTCTCGGTTATTAAAGGTATAAAAGTTAAGGGGATGCAAAAATCAGTTCAAGGTCATTTCCCCCATAAAATGCGTTAACAAGTTTTTAATTTTCTCAAATATTTTGGGAAATAGGGAAAGTAGATCTCAAAAAAAAATTCGTTAAATAGAAAATTCACTTCGCTATTTGGAAGTTATTTAACGAAGATATTTCCAAAATGTTCTTGGTTCTACGAAAAAATTCGCAAAATAGAGAAATTCGTAAAATGGAAGTTCGTTAAATAGAAGTCCGACTGTATATATATCACGAACTGGCACCACAGAATCGGCCATCCTGCATTTCGGCTGGTCCTCCAGCGACTCTAAAAAGAATAAAAAAGAAAAAGCAGAGCAGACTGAAAAATATAATTGATAACTGAAAAATAAATGTTTTAGGTTAATATCATCTTTCATAAAAAAAATCTTTCGAGTAAGAGTCAATCGGTTCAGGCACGTTCACTCTTCTGTCTTAACAAGTCTTTTGTTTCTTCTTCAACAAATCTTCCTTTTTTTTATAACGTCTTTCGTCTTTTTTTCTTTAATGTCTTTCTTCTTTTTTTCTTTAACGTCTTTCGTCTCTTTTTCTTTAACGTCTTTCGTCTTTTTTTTCCGAACGTCTTTCGTCTTGAACTTCTACGTCTTTAAATTCTCCTACGTCTTTAAAGTCTTTCGTCTTTAAATTCTTTTGTCTTCTTTTACGTCTTTCGTCTTTAAATTCTTTTGTCTTCTTTTACGTCTTTCGTCTTCTTCAAAAAAATAAAATTCACTTCTTTAGCAATTATTTTTCATCTTCAAAAATTAGTCTTTATTTTTTGTCTTGGCAAGCACTAAAATTCTTGGCAACTGAATTTCCAACTTCGTACGATTTCGGCTCCTTTCTTCTTAAATTATAGATCTTTCTATTTTCTTCTTGAATTTTAAAAATCTGTTGTCTTGCGTCTTTTCTCAATTTCTCTCTTTGGGCTTCAAAATGAGCCTGATATTCAATTCCAATCATTTCTTTTAACTTTTCCAGTTCATTATTATTCATTTTTGTTCCCAAAAGTAATTCGAATGGAGTAGTGTCTATGCTTCTTTGATAGGTTGAATTTATCGCTTGTTGAACTTTATTTGTATGCTTGTACCATTCAGCTGGATTTTCTATGGATAATTTTGAAAGAATCGATATGATGGTTTGATTAATACGCTCTACTTGTCCGTTAGCTCTTGGTAAACCTGTTGTTATTAAATGATGTTTAATATTTTCTTTCGAGCAATAATCAGCAAATTCACTGGAGGTAAATGTTGTACCCCTATCTGGGAAGGACTTCTAAATACAGTTTTTTGGATCCATACAAACTTGGTAAAAGCATCTATTATCGCTAACACATATTTATAATTTTTATTGTTGCTCTCCAAAGATGATCAACATGAAAAGTTTTCAAAGGCATATCTTCTTTATGCAACGGATGTCCTTCTTTCTTTCCTCTTTTATGATTCACCAGTATGCAATGAGCACAATTTGCTATGATGTTTTCTAATTTCTATCTAAGTTTGGGTATGATTCTTCGATTTCTTTTTCCGTATTCCTGAGTGTCCTTTCTCATGAGCTGTTCTTATAATTTCGATTTGCATATTTTCTGGCACAACCACCAATTCTTTGCCATTAACAAATTTATACAAAATTCCATTTCTATTGCAATAATCTTCATAATTCGAAATTTTAAGTAGTTCTTTTATAGTCTTAATTCCTGTATCTTTATCTTGGGCTGACCTGTGTCTTGGTAAAATATTATCGACGGTAACACAAAATACATTAATTGGAGATCGGCTAAGGGCGTCTACGTGAGCCATCTTATTTCCAGAACGATGCTCAATTATGTAGTTGAACTCTTGCAGAAAAAGTGACCAACGAGCAACACGAGTCGACAAATCTTGTTTTGACATAGTCTTTTCAAAAGCAGCACAGTCAGTAATTACTTTGAATAGAATACCTAACAGATAGATGCGAAATTTCTTAAGGGCTTCTACGATAGCAAGAGCTTCAAGTTCGCAGCTGGAATACTTTTTTTCAGCATCAGTCGTTTTCCTACTCATATAGTAAGTGGGTTGAAAATGTTTTTCATCAGGGGGTTTATGCATTAAAATGGCAGCATATCCTTCTAAGCTGGCGTCTGTGTGTAATTCAGTTTCGTATTTAGGGTTATATATTGAAAGAACAGGATTTTGGGCTAACAAAGATTTTAATTGATGAAACGCTTTCTTTTCTTCAATGCTAAACTTAAACTTACGATCTTTTTTTAGCTGGTCACTCAGCGATCTAGCTATTATAGAATAGTTTGGAATGAATTTTCTGAAGTATCCGGTTAATCCCAAAAAACTATGAATTTTTTTCAAAATTTTTGGCTCCTGAAAGTTAAGAACTGCTTTGGTTTTTTAAGGTAGATGGGAATATTTTTCCATCCTCTATCACATGACCTAAAAATTCAATGCGCTTCTTTAAGAAATGGGACTTCTTAAAATTAATATCAAGTCCATATTCTCTAGCAATATTCAACACCCGATTAAGCCGTTCAATACCTTCTTCAAGGGAGGAAGACAAAATAATTATGTCATCGAAATATGGTAAAACTATACCTTCATGAATCAAAGTTCGGAAAATGGTGTTTATGAATCTTTGAAATACAGCGGGAGAGTTGCATAGTCCAAAGGGAACTTCAAGAAATTGATATTGTCCTTCATGTGTCACAAATGAAGTGTCTTCTACTATCTTTGTTTACATCAACATGTAGGAATCCATTCTTAAGATCAATTGTACTGAAAATTTTCGAGCCTTGCAGTCTATCTAAAATGTCTTCAATTAATGGGAGGGGAAATCT